>PVLD010016324.1:0-45374 GCA_004027595.1 Dinomys branickii | reverse complement strand
CCGCCGCTAACAAGCCGATCTCTGTCGGGAGTCGCTGGGGGGCTGCGCCGGCTCGGGGGGCGGGAGGGATCGAGGGGTCCGCGCTCTCAGGGCGCTAGAACCCAGCAAATTCCTCTCTCCTCTTCCGGCGGCTTTTGGGGCCCTCCGCGCGGCTCGCCCGACACGCGCGAAACGTGGGATTGCCGGGCGTCTCCGCCGCTAGCAAGCCGATCTCTGTCGGGAGCCGCCGGGGGGCTGCACCGGCTCGGGGGGTGGGAGGGCCCGAGGTGACCGCGCTCCCACTGCGCCTGGACCGATCCCCGCTTCTTCCCCGCGGGGATCGTCCCCGGCTCCCAGCGTCTGGGACTTTCCCACGCCCGGCAGCCTGGTCCGCCCTACCACATCTCCCCCGGCATCTCAGAGAAATACGCCCAGTTTAAACTTCCCAGCCGAGGTTCCGGCATTCACGCTCACCAAGTCTGTCTCGAGCTGGTGGTGTTTATTAAGGAGGTTCGCTCCCTTGCTGCTCACCCGGTCGCCATCTTCCCCGGATCTTCATGTTATTTTTATACAATGGAGTATTACTCAGCTATAAAGAAAAATAAACTCGAGGCTTTTATAGGTAAATGGATGCAACCAAAGACCATACTCATTAGCAAAATAAATCAAATTCACATGTGTAAGCATCGTATTTGCTCTCTACTGTAAGAACCTGAAAGAGTAAATAAAATCTGAAAGGTACAATAGACATTGTGAAAGGGAAAGAAACTGCTCAAATAGGAAGGAGCAACTGGGATGGAGGAGGAGAGGGGAAAAAGAAAGAAGGAAGAGGGAAAAAATATATATATACACACACAGGGTAGCTAGGATAATTGTACTGCTAATATCTGTTGGTTTACTGAAAGGAACTGCTAATATGTCATTGTTTGGTCAATCTTGCATGCCCATATCTGGTTATATGTGCAACCATTTTGAAGATGACATGAAGACAACGGCCACTGTTAATATCCTATCACCATGTTTTGAGACTCTGTGTCATTTTTATCGCTCTCTATGCTGTTTTGTTTGTGTATATGTTTTTGTTATTTTGGGTTTTTTTAAATGAAAAAACAAAATTTGTATGTATTTACAAGGAGAGCTGGGATAGGCGTATTGCTGATGTCTGTGGTTTATTGAGAGGAACAGTCAGTGCTTAAAATTTTCTTTTTTCTTGACCAATTTTGCAGGCTTGAATCTGGTAATCAGAATTACTGGTCTGAAAACAATATGCAGTATAACAACCATTGTTGAACTCCTACCATCTTGTATGGTGAAGCTCTGAATCATTTCCAATGTTTTATTTTTTATTATTTTTTTTACTTGTTACTGTCTTTGACTGTTTGATCAAGCTTGCATTTTTATGTCTAGTGGACTGGGAAACTTTGTTGATGATAACAGTATGTAATATAGTAACCATTGTAAATTTCTATCATTTTGTTTTGAGGTCATGCATCATTTTTGTTGTTTTTGTGTTGTTTGATTTTGTCTTCATTGCTGTTTCATCAGTTTTTTATTCTTTAAAATTAAAAAGAAGTATAATCCTTAAGGAAAAATATATGGTTTCTTGCAAGTACTGGGGTAGATTTGGGACTAAAACAGTAATGAACTGTCTATGAAATAGATAATAAAAGGAAAAGGACTTCACATACCATGTGGTGTTATGGTTTCATACAAATTTTACTTATCAATACACTACCTAATCTCTTTCTTGAGGTTTGGAAATCCAGTACAGTAATTATAATGTGACCTGAAGGTCTCCAAGTCTACAGATAACTGAGGTACAACTGTTCCTTTTATATATAAATAAAATGACTTGAATGCATATTTCATACTTGATTTTGGGAAACTCAATCTATTTATAAATATTTCTGAGAATTTCCAGAAATGTTTTGTCAACTACAAACTCCAATAGTTAGGTAAGTGTAGACCACTTTTGGTGACTGGGTGCTCGCTGGTCCTCTCGTTAGACTTTATTGTTTTCTGTTTTTCTGTGATCCATTCATCCTCCAAAATGATCACAGTCTTTTGTTTATCACTCCAAAACATGCTCAAATAAAACTGACACCAAGTTAGCAGTTAATCAAATTTTACTGAAGCCACAGGTAGATAATGGGACAGATTTAAGGAATAAAACTGGAAAACCTCACAACACTTTCTCTTCAGAGCCTAGCCTTTCATGTTATTTTGAAGAGAATTTTAATTTTCTTTTATTTGTTCCCCATATTATAATGAATTCCTTGGGTCTTATCTGTCATAACCAACAACTCTCTAAAATTTGACTCTTAAACAAAAGACCCTATCCAGACTAAGACAATTACTTATATGAAGAAGCCAGATAAGCTGCTAAGAGCAGAGAAGAACTTCAAGCTAACTTTTGGAATATGTGTTGCTACTCTAAATTGATTTGATTTTTGTACACTAGTCTTATATCTAGCAACCTATGAAGTTTAGTCATTACATCCAATGATTTGCAGATTATTTAGACAAATTTATATACATAATGAAAATAATAATGTAATAGTTTATAAGCAATGAAGCTTTTATTTCAACTTTTATTATATCCATATTCTTCATTTCTTGGCCTTCTTGCAGTGACTAAGACAACCCATGTGAGGTTCAAAGAAAGGACAGTAGTGGGCATCCTTTTCTGGTTCTGAAAGTCAGAGAAAAGTGCTTTAAGTACATTTCCAGCTGCAGCTGCAGTGTTTTGGGACCACCCTTTATCACACTGAAATTTCCTCTTAGTTCTAGTTTGCTGAGGGCATTTTTGAATAAATAGATATAGAATTTTATCAATGAATATCTTAATAGATTTTTAATCTACTGAGATGATTTTTTACATGTCCTTTGTTATACTAATGAAGTGACTATCATCAACTGATTTTTAAATGTTAAATAAATCTTGCATTCCTGAGATAAGCCATACTGGATGAATCTGATTTACGATTTTGTTTAACATTTTTGCACCTCAGTTTGGTACAAACTGGCCTATAAGTTTGTTCTCTTCTTACATCTCTGACAGATTAGACAAACAAATAAAACTATGAAGTATTTTCTTGTCCTGTATTTCTAAAAACATTTGTGTAAGACAGGTATTATTTCTTCATGTTTACAGGTGATGAAGAATTTACTGGGTGATGCATCTGGGGCTAGAGTTTTCCTCATGGAAAGGTTTTTCATTCAATTGCTTTAATAGATATAGCACTAGTTAAATTTTCAGGATTTTTTTCTGTGACTATTTTCTCAAGTTGGACTTTTCAAGGAATTTGTCAATTTCATCTAAGTTTTTCACTATAGTGGCACAAAATTGTTTATATTATCCTTTTATTATCTTTTAAATATATGTTGACAGTGGTGCCCAAACTAAGTGAATTCAAATGGCTGTGCTTAGCTTCTGGAAGCCATGGGGTTGTTATCATAACTACACATAATGCCAAGGCAGCAGCCCAGGGTCCTGACCCACAGGAAGCTATGGAGGATAGAACATGGCTTTCCTTGATACACAATAGTGGGAAGGTGTGCCAGTCAATTGTAACTGTCAACTTGATTGTGTTAAGAGACTCCTGGGAAGCTGGGCATGGTCGTGCACACCTGTAATCCTGGCACTTGGGAGGCTGAGACAGGAGGATCACCATGAGTTTGAGGCCAGCCTGGGCTACATAGTGAGTTCAAGTCCACCTTGAACTACATGACAAGACCCTGTCTCAAAAAAACAAACAAATAAAAAATAACAACAAAAAAGAGACTCCTGGGAAGAGATTGGATCATGGGGGTGCCATATTCATCCGTGGATTCATTCACTGATGTTCACAGCAGATCTCTCTTGCTGGTGTCCTTTTCCTGGGTCCTGCTTCTCAGCTGCCGTGAATGGAGCTGCTTTGCTCCGGCATGCTCTCCCACCGTGATGTTTGTACCTTGGAGCCAGCTGATCAGGGCCCAAAACCATAAGAGAAATCAGACGTCTCCTACTTTAAGTTGTGAGTGGTTATGGTTTAAATTGAGACTGTTTCTCCAAAGACTCACAGTCTCAGAAGCAGAGACTTTGGAAGGGGGCTGGATTATGGGGTTGCTACAGCTGGTTTGCTGTTAGAAGGCGGGGTCTGGTGGGAAGAGGCGGGTCACTGGGGCGGTGGCTGGGAAGGCTGCATCTCCCTCTCCAGCCCCTCCCTCCTCTCTGCTTCCTGGTTGCCATGGTGTGAGCAGCTTCTCTCTGCCAGAACATCCTACCTGTGCCATTTCTTTTCTTTTTTTTTTTTTTTTTTGTCTTTATGAGACAGGGTCTCGCTAGCAGTTCAGGCTGGCCTTGAGCTCACTTTGTAGCCCAGGCTGGCCTCGAACTCACAACGATCCTCCTGCTTCAGCCTCCCAAGCGCTGGGATTACAGGCGTGCGCCACCATGCCCGGCTCTGTGCCATTTCTGACTTGGAGCCAGCATACCGTGGACCAAAACCTCTCAAAGCCGTGAACCCAATAAGCCTCTCCTCCTTTAAACTGCAAGTGTTAGGTGTTTTGTCTCAGGGATGGAAAAGTAACTAAGACATGGCTGTTGATCATTTGTCCCAACAATAGGAAAACTGACCAAACAGAAGCCAACAAAGATTGAAGGTGTGTGTGTGTGTGTGTGTACAAATGGGAGCAATAAGGGATGAATAGTACTGAGGGTAGTCACTTTGAAAAGAGTTGTTCAGTTTCTGGGGATTAGAAATATCTTATTTTTCACTTAACTCTATGCTTTATGTGTTAGTCTGGTTGTTGTTACTACAACAAAATATCTACAGAAAGCTATTTTATAAAGTAAAGAGGCTTCTTTAGCCCATATTCTGGAGCCTGAAAGCCCAACATGCAGCAATCCTATGAGTTTGGCTTCTGGTGAGTTCCTAATGGTGGATGGCATCACAACGGCAGGAGCACATCCAAGTGAAGGCATCACACTGCCAGAGAGAAGCCAGAGGTCCTCAGGGGTTGGGCTCATTCTTTCAAATTCCACTCTCAAGAGAAACAAGCACCCAGAAGAACTACCTTAACCCACCCCGAGGGTGCACATATAGTACCTAAGGATGTCTAGTAGGACCCATGTGTTAGTCAGCTTTCTTATCTCTGTGACACCAGACCCAACACCCACAGTTTCAAGGAGAGGTTTAATTTGCCTGTGGCTTCCGTCCATGACTGGCTGGCTCCATGGTGGAAACCTCAAGGCAGAAGGGTGCAGTGGAAGGAAGCTGGGAAGCAGAGCAGGGGAACATCTCCAGAGAGGGAAGGAGAGGGCCCAGGCAGACCTCAGGGCCAGGCCTCCAGGACCCACCCAGGAGCAGCTTTAGTAGTCCACTAGGTGTTTCTGAATGCAATAGAGTGGCACGGTAGGTTTAGCAGTCACACGCTACCTCCCAAACATCTCTGCACGTCTGGCATTGTCACACTGGGACCAAGCTTCCCACCCATGAGCCTTTTGGAGACAAATCACATCCAAGCCATAGCACTGTATTCGTGATTGCAAACCCTTGACACTTACGAGAATTTCTGTGCTCATACTAAAGACTGGAGAGTTGCTTTACGGCCTGGTATATAATCATCTCGATTGATGGTTCATGTGCGTTTTTTTTTGTAAAGTGTGTTAGTCAACTTCCTGTTTCTACAAGATAACCCAGATGGTCAACTCATCTGTGGAGAATTTCTGTTTCGTCTCAGAGTTTTAGGGGCTCCAGTTTGTGAGCAGGTGGCTGCACTGGGTTTAGTCCTCTGTCGGGGGAGCAGAGGGAGCAGCCCAACAGGGCTGTGTGGTGGAGCCCCGCTGCTCACCCAAAGGCCACCGCATCCTCGAGCACCTCCTGCTGGGCTCCTCTTCCACTTCTGCACTCCCCCACAGAGCCAAGCTGGCGGTCTGAGTCTTTACCACATGGCCTCTGGGCCAGACAGATGGCTTGCAAGTATTTCCTTCACTCCATAGGCCCTTTTCACTTGTTGGTGTTTTTCTTTGCTGTGAAGAAGCTTTTCTATTTAATGTGGTCTCATTTGTTTTATTTTTGATTTTATTGCTTGTGCTTTTGGTGTCCTGTCCCACCAAAATCATTACCAAGACCAATGTCACAGAACTCTCATCCTGTTTTCTTCTAGGAGTTTTATGGTTTTGAATTTTGTGGGTGGGTCTTCCTTCCCTTTGATAGGGGTCCTGTTTCATTATTTGCATGTGGATATCCAATTTTTTTAACACAAGTTATTGAAGAGACAGTCCTTTCCCTAATATGTCTTTTTGGTGGTCTTACTGAAGAGTAGTTGATCATATATCCTTGGGTTTAATTGTGGACTCCTTACTTTGTTTCATTGGCTTATCTGTCTGTTTTTAAGCGAGCACTATTATTCTGACTACTGCTGCTTTGTAATGTAATTTGAAATTGGGCAATGAGATGGCTGCAGCTTTGCTTTTCCTCTTGAAGTTGTTTTGGTTACTCAGGGTATTTCTTTTATGGTCCACAGAAATTTAAGAATTGACTTTTCTATTCCTGAACAAAATGACACTGGGGTTTGTACAATTATTATATTAGATCTGTATATCATTTTGAACAGTATGGGCACTTTAACAGTATTCATTCTTCTAATTCATGAACATGAGTGTTATGGTTGATACATTGTGTCAACTTGGGGAGTCTAGGGGTTTGGCTGAGTGATTCAGCAGGAAGCCAAGGTGCTTAATTTGTATACATCCTGAGCCTGTGGAAGAGGAGGGCATGGACGTTGTGTGAGAGCTACATGCCCCCTGGGTGGGGGTAGCCTGTTTACAATGTAAGGAAAGGAAAGAGGCTGCTTGCTCACCATTCCTCCCCTTTTGCTGGTTGTTTTTGCTGTGCTCTGCTGCCATGAACGTTTGCCCTCTGCCATGTGCCACTCTGCCTCTGAGCCAGCCAAGTATGGACTGAAACCTCCACAAACTGTAAGCTAGATAAACCTTTTCTTTCTTCCTTTGGGCGTTGGGTATTTTGCCTCAGCAACGAGAGGAAAGTAACCAAGACAATGAGCTAGCGTTATATTTACTCACTGTTCTTTTTTGCCCAGTGGGCTTTACTGTGGGAAGTTTTTGGAGTCCTAGGTTTTTGTAAAAATCTCATTTTTATTCTTCACCTTGAGTGTGCTCCAGGCTTTACCTTCTACTTTCAATATCTGATACAGACCTGAAAGTAGAATCTCAAGGATTTCAAGTATTGTTGAAATTCTCCAGGTCAATTGTAGTGATGGCATTTCTAGAGTTTTATGTCTCACTTCCCCTTGAAGATTGACATTTACCATGCTTTTTACACAGCTTAATTTTTAAAAGATATTTTGGAGTACTTTTTAATCCAAGAGTTTCAGTTATTTTACTGGAGGGAGGTGTTGGTCAAGGTACCTAATCTACCATCTCGCAAGAAAAAGAAATATCCCACAATGCATGATCTTCTTTTATAGACTCTTGTCATCTTAGGGTATACCTCTGAGCTGAATATGATATAGTTTTAAAATAGTTAATAAATAAAGTAATTTCTTATGATTGTTTTCGAATAGCTTAACTTTTCTACTTTCACTGTACTGTCATCTTTCTTTCTCCCTCTTACCCTATAACATAAAACAGGCTATTGAAAAATGAGCCTCTAAGAGGCTGTGCAGTCAGCCTGGTATGATTAGATGTCATGAAAGTGATATGGCTGGGGTTTTGTGGCTGCAGAATCACCTCAGATTCCTTGCCTCTGGGCTGAGATTTAGGAGTGAGAACTGGGAGATCAGAGGTAATTTATTGTCTTATTTACACATAAAGTGAGGAGGGAAAGTCATTGCACTCTTAGCTGGAAATGTTCATGAGAGATTTTGTCTCACAGAAAGTAATTGGGGACGTAGGGATTAGAAATGAGACCCAAATGGCTACAGAAAGGTTATCCCATCCAAATTAACACAATTCAAGGAAATAATTATGTAAGAGTAGAAGAGGATTGCTTTTCCCTAGATCTATGGAGCATTAGTCTGGGACTGGGCTCAGATGACAGCTCAGGGAGAGTGCATAATCCCACAAACACATATGTACATACACATTGGTATACTTATACAGACATACACTACCAACACACAAGTGTAATGAAGTGGTTACACAACCAGGGGAATTACAGTAAGTGAGTCACTGGGTTTTGTTATTTATCTTCTTACTCCTCACAGTAATATGCATTCATTGGAAAAACACTGGAAAGTCCAGAAAAATCAACACTAATGTTATTTCCTGGCTAAAAACAAAGTGGCATTATGTGGGCATATTTCTTTTCTTCCTTTGGGTTTATTTACTATATGTCAGCTTGTTTGAATAATTTCATCTAATCCTGCTTTTGTCCTTCAGTTATAAACGTATATTAAATCTATCCCCTTGTTCATAAAAAGCATCTTAATCATGGCAAACATTCTGCCTTAAGAGTAGTTCATAATTTCTCAAGTGCCATTTTCTTCAATCCTGAAGTTGTTATAATTTTTTCCAAAACTAAAATGAGTGGCTTTTGTCCTCAGTCTTGGTCTTAGAAAGATAATTAAAGGTCACTTTCAAATGTCAATGAAATTCCCAGAAGTTTAAGTTCAACCATTGGTCTATTTCCCCAGCTTTCTCTATGGGCATTTTCTCACTGCTAGCCTCAGCTTCATCTTTGATCTAGCAAACTCTCCGAAGGGTTTTTCCCCACTGGATGTGGTATGTGCTCCCCTTGAGAGGACGTATAGTACATAAAGGAAAATTCCCCATTTTGTTGTACTCTAGGTGCTATTTGGCCTTCTGCTGTGTATATGACACTTTGTACCTGCGAAACCAACTGGTGCTGTGTCAAGGTGACCGTTCTACACAGGCACTTGTGCCACTGAGCTATATCCCCAGCCCATGGTGACCATTCTAGATCAGCATTGCAGACCAGCATTTGAAATGAGGCTGTTGGTAGTGGGACTGGAGATGACTATTTCACTCAATGCTCTATGTGTCTAGAACATTTCTGGAATTAGTAGGTGACAATTAATATCTGTCTGATTAATAAAGGAAAGGAAAAAACATACCCCAGCCAAAGGGAGCAGTTTTCACTTTTCCAGCATCCCTTTTTGGTATAAGTTGTTCTGCTCACATCTCTGTCTCCTCCACTCTGCCTCCATGGAAGTCATAGCTACATCCCTGAATGTGACTGGTACCACAAACAAGCAGTAAATGACCAAACACTAAACCATACCAACTTCTCCATTGAGAGCAGCATAGCTCCCTGTTACTCAAAAGCCTGGACATGGAGCCTTTGACATGGAGAAGTTGATTTAATCCATTTCAGAGTAAATAGTTCTCCATATAAGTTCTTCTGGACACTACTGCATGCCTGGCTTTATGTTAACGTCTGGGAGAATCTACATGACACACAAAACCAATTCCAGTTATCAAAACTTTATGATTTCACTGGAGGAAAAATGTGTACATCAATGTGAAAACCTTAAGCAGGATTCAGGACAGTGACACCCGAGGATCTGTAATGGAGGACTCAGTGGTAGAATAGATGATGGGCTGGAGAAGAACAACAACAATGTGGAACTTGTGCTGGGTAACAAGGGACAGGGAAGATTTAGAGGAGAAAATAGAGGAAAGCTTTGATTATAGAGGAAAATGACTGTGTCTGGGATGAGCATTACTTCAGAGTTCTGGTTACTAAATCAGACCTTTAAAATCCCTGTCTTTGGACTTCTGGGAAGATGGTAGAGTGGTGAGCAGCAGAGAAAGAGCCCCTCCAAGACTCATTGTCCAGGCACTGGAATATAGCAATGTGAGGAAGACAAGAATGAGGGAAGTGGGTCCCTGGGATCTAGGGAGGATATGAAGAAAGAATTGAAGCCTATGGGGACAGGGAAGAGAGAAACTTCAATGAAGGAGGTGGCAGACGGTGCTTTTGCTCTGAGCCCAGATGCACTATATGCAAAGGACAGCTTGAACCTATAGACTCATAACGACTACTAGTGACCCTAGAGGCTTCCACAGAGAAGTGCACCAGTGGAACAGAGCAATGTACACAGCAGACTGCAGTGACTGGTGAGTTGTTTGGGTTTAGACTTCTCCCAGGAGAGAGCAATTGGCTGGTAGCCATCTTGGAGAGGAGCCAACTAAGGTCAGAACTCAGAGCAGCTGTGGGTTCCACCTAGTGGCTCCCAGGAACAGAGTCAGAAAGGCAAGTTCAAGTTGGCAGGCGGTCAGGGAGCCAAGTTTAAGCCAGCACAAGGCACACAGACTGCCTCAGGCTTAACAAATCAGGTTCCAGCCTGATAGCCAGAAACCAGCCTGAACTTCAGTGGAATTAAAGATGCAGGCTCACTGGGATTATCCACTACACCAGTGTAAATCTGTGGCCAGCTTGCTGGGTTTAATCAACTTGGATCTGGACTCAGTCTGCCCACATCATCTACCAGTGACAGCAGAGATATGCTTGAAATGGACATTTTTTTCTTATTTTCTTTGTGTTTTTTGTTTGTTTGTTTGTTTTTTTGCGGTACTGGGGATCGAACTCAGGACCCTGCACTTGCTAGGCAGGCGCTTATTCCACTGAGCTATATCCCCAGCCCTCTTATTTTCTTTTTTCCTCTTTGTTCTTTCTTGATTGTTTGTCCTTGCTGTTATATGAATGTGGACATTGTTTCTAGGGTTTTTGCTGTTGTTGTTCTGTTCTGTTTTCATATTTATTTCTTACTTCTTTCTTCCCTCCTGTCTTCATCTGTTTTCCAAAGTTTATGTGATCCTCCCTTGTCTTCCAGGCTTGCTTCTAATCTCTTCCTCTTCTTCTCCTTCTCTATTTTTTCCCCTAACTGTTTTTAAGTTTTCTGCCCTGAGGGTAAAATTGTCATACTGAGGGCTTATTTACTGCATACAATTTTCTGGTTTGTTTTAGATTTTGTTACATAACCACAAATCTAGTTCATATGGTTAAAGGTGGCAAATTAATGGTTACCTCATTTTGTCAGTTTTTAGGCTGTGTTTGATGTTATTGTCATTGCTATGTCATGTTAGGCAGAGTGACATAATTGTTCTAACTAGTTGTTCTTCCTGGTGTACCAAGACTGAGATTGACTTTAGGTCATAAGAAAAAAATACTATTAGCTAGCACCAAAAAAACCAGGGGTTGGGCCAAGTAGGCAGAAATTTCTCATCCCAAATAAATTAAAGAGGTAGGATCTGCAGCAGACTCAAAACCTAAAAGCCAGATATACCCGGAAGACACCTCTGAGAAGTAGTCATTTCCTAAAGGATACTAGCAATACTAGCTATAAATCTCCTAGCCATAGCAATTTACAAGCATCAACCTAGGAATTAAACTACAAAAAAAATGGAAGAAGAAAAGATGAGAAGACACTTAAATAAGATGCAACCCCAGAATTCCAGCTCACCAAAGGCAAACCCAGAAGACAATGAGGTGGGACAATCAAAAAGCCACACACTTAGACTTTCTGAAGTGGCAACAGCAGAAGTAACTAAGCAGATCAATGAGCCTGTAGAAAAAAATCAAATCCAAATAATTCCTCAGATAACTACAGAGATGGTGACCATAATGAAAAACATGCTTAGTGACTCTAATGGAGACACATACCAAAAAAAAAAATACAGGAGCTGAAGAAAATGATGGAAAGAGACCATGAACTACAAACATGGGAAAAAAATAGAATCCCTGAAACAAATTCAAACAGATATCCAGGAGACTGAAAATATATGCAGCAGAATGAGCCAATATGAGGACAGAATTTCAGATACAGAAGATAGGACTGTGGTTAACAATCATGAAAAGAAAGATTTCTTAAAAATAGCAAGGGACCATGTGAAATCAGTGCAACAGCTGGTAGAAGATGCAAAGAAGAGTAACATAAGATTGATTGGAGTCAATGACAAAGCACAAGATAATGCAAATAAAATAAAAAGCCCTGCTCACAGAAGTCATGTTGGAAATCTTACCAAGCAAGGAAAAATAATTTGACACACAATTAAGTGAGGCATATAGAAGTTTAATTAGCCATGATAAAAAACACTGCACCAAAGCATATAGTCGATAGGATTCCAGAAATTCAATATAAGAATATAATATTAAAAGCTGTTCAAGAAAAAGAAATCAGCTATAAAAGAAAGTCCATCAGAATCACAGCAGACTTCTCAACACAAATCCTCAAGAGTTTGGAGTGTAGTACTTCAAACCCTAAAAGAAAACCATCTTCAACTCAGATTGATGTGTCCTCCAAAACTATCTGTCAACATTGATGAATAGACCAGGCATGGTGGTGCATACCTGTAATGCCAGCACTTGGGCAACTGAGGCAGGAGGATCACTGTGAGTTTGAGGCCAGCCTGGGCTATGAAGTGAATCCAAGGACACCCTGAACTGTGTAGTGAAACTCTCTTCCAATAAGATCAAAAAAAAAAAAAATGGATGGAGAAATAAGATACTTCCATGACAAAGAACACCAGAGGAAATTCATGAACACCAAAGCAGTACTCCAAAATATTCTGAAGGATATTCTGAAAAGAGATATCAAGGATTACAAGTCCATGAACTTCAACAGAAGGAACCCACCGGCCAAGGCATGCAATTAAACAGGGGGAAGAAGAAGGTTCCAACAGCAGGAAAATAACATGGCAAAGTTAAGTCAATACATATCTGTTATAACTGTCAATTTTAATGATCTCAACTGACCAGTCAAAAGAAATAGACTGACAGAATGGATCAAGAAGCAAGATCCAACAATATCCTGCATATAAGAAACACATTCAAGGCTGAATATGGTGGCATATGCCTGTAGTCACAGCACTTGGGAGGCTGAGGCAGGAGCATTACCGCAAGTTATGTTGCCAGCCTAGGCTGCATAGTGAGTTCAAGGCCAGCTTGAACTATACAGTGAGGCCTTGTCTCCAAAAAAGAAACACATTTATTTCAAAAAGAAATTCATACACTGAAAGTCAAAGGATATAAAACAATACTCCATGCAACAGGAACCCAGAACATAGCAGGGTAGCTATTCTATTTGCAAGCAAAGTGAATTTCAAGCCAAGCCTGATTAAAAGAGACAAAGATCACTATATTTTTGTAAACGGAACAATCCAGGAGGGAGAGATAATAATTATAAGTATATATGTACCAAATACCAGTGTACCAAGTATATTAAACAAATATTAACAGGTGGGTAAAACCAAATCAGCAGTAATATAATTGTAATGGGGACCTCAGTACCCTGCTATTATAAATAGATCAACTAGATAGAAAAATCACCAATGAAATATTGGAACTGAACCAAATTTTTGAACAAATGGACTTAGTAGATGTCTGCAGGGTGTTCCACCCCACAACATCAGAATACACATTGTTCTCAGCTATATTCAGGATGTTTTCCAAAATAGATCACACACTAGCTCATAGAACATGCTTAAGTACATGCAAAGGAATTGAAATCAGCTCATACATATTATCAGACCTTAGTGCAATGACATTGCAAATCAGTGGGAACAGAAATTAATAAAAATTTCATAACACATGAAAATTAAATAACACCCTCCTGAACAAGCAATGGGTCACAGATGAAAGTAGAGAAGCAATTAGATAGTTTCTATCATTAAATGATAATGCCAATAGTACATAATGGAACTTATGGGACACAGTGACAACAGACCCACAAGGGAAAGTTATAGTGGCAAATACTCATATCAGGAAAACAGAGTGAGCACAAACAAACAACCTAATATTGAACTGCAAGTTTCTAGAAAAAGAAAGAGCATGTCAAGGCCAAAGCTCATATGAGCAATGAAATGATAAAGATGAGAGCAGGACTTAATGCAATGAAGATAAGAAAACAATATAGAGACTCAATGGATCAAGAGTTATGTGAGAGGCTGGGGATATAGCTCAGTGGAATAAGCGCCTGCCTAGCAAGCGCGGGGTCCTGAGTTCAATCCCCAGTACCGCCAAAGGAAAAAAAAAGAGTTATGTGAAAGATTAAATAAAATTGACAAACCTCACCCAAAGAAAGGGAAGAAAAGACTCAAACCCATGCAATGAGGAGTGAAAAGGGTGATGTCACAACAGACCCGTGGAAATCCAGAAGACCATCACTGCCTACCTCAAGAACCTGCACTGTAATACAATGGAAAGCACAGAAGAGAGATTCCTGGATACACATGGATTACCAAAGCTGAATCAAGAAGATATAAAAGTTCTAAATAAACCAAAGTCAGTCAATGAAATTGAAGATGTAGTTAAAAATCTACCACCATAGAAAAGCCCAGATCCTGATGGCTTCACTGCTAAAGTCCCCATCTTTGGGATGAAATTTATAACAAACTCTATTAACATGTCTTAGTTACTTTTCTCATGGCTGAGATAAAACACCCAACACCCACACGTCAAAGGAGGAAAGGTTTATTCTGGTCCACAGTTTGTAAAGGTTTCAGTCCATAGTCTAATGGCTCCAGGTCAGGGTGGTATGGCAGAGGGGCATCACACAGGAGAAACAGTCCACAGCAGGCAGGCAGGAGGCAGCAAGCCTGCCTTGCCTCTCTTAGTTTGTATTCCGTGCAGGGTATAAACCTATTCAGTGGTGCCACCCACACCCTGTTTCCTTTTCGGTAAATCCATTCAACCACACCCAGAACTATGTGTATCTAACTAGGGTACTAATCCAAACACCACACACCCTTAGTCCATACTCACACACCTTAGATCCAGCCACCTCCAAAAAGCCCCACCTAAGAGCGCTGAGGCTTTTCAGGGACATCTGGATACAAGCCATAACACATGTCACATCTCCTTTTTGAGTAAACTACAAATACATACTTGACCAAATTTTTAAAAATACAACTACTGACACTCAAAATGTACTATTTCAAATTGAGATTTTCTGTAATCATAAAATATACAAGGGCTTAGTATGATAAAACTATGTAAATTATCACATTGTTATTGTATATTAATTGCATGTCAAAGTGAAAATATTTTGGATATATTGCTTGAAAGGAAGTACTTTATTAAAATTAGTGGCATTAACTTCTTTTCTTTTTTTGGCATAGCTAGTAGAAAATAGCTTGTATTTGTGGTTGGTATTGTGTTTCTGTTGGACAGGCTGATTTAGAGCTGGACGTTAGAGTGTTGTGCTGTGACCATCCAGAAAGAATAACCAAGGTCACATCGTGTAGGGCCCCACACTACCATTCCTTCCCTGGAAAGCATAACCTTGCTCTGCTTCCTGCTCTGATCTCCAGAATTCTGCATAAACAGAAAACACATCTGGAGCTTCTTCTGGCCCCCTCTCTCCCAGCATCCAACCTGCCATGTGGCAAGAATAGAACTGTATGTGGTGCCTGCAGATACCGAGAGTTAGGTCGTGGTTAAGACAACTAACTCAGTCAGCTAATTTTGCTCTTTTATTAATTATGAGATCTGTTTTGAATTCAGTTGGACCAGTGACAGATACTCCCAGGTGCTCCTAGCAGTAAAGTGTTCATTTAAAGCTCTGTGCCTTTGTCCTTTGCAGTTTTGAGCCTTTTTCTTCTCTTCTACCCAATCACTCCTTTTGCAAAAGCCCTGAAACTCCCTTGTATCTTCTTGCAGGGATGCAGGGCTGGGACCCCAAGGACCTTGTTGCCATTTCCGCTACCAGGCAGATAAAAAATTGTGCACAGCAGAGCTCCTTGCTTGGAGCAGCTCTGGAAGGGAAGGCTGAAGCTGGCGCATTTGGATGCAGCAGGAGCCTGAGATAACTGAGCTGGTTTCTTTAGATTCAGCAGTTTTCTGGCACTGCGAGGACACTTCAGCCTTGCAGATAGCTCAAGGACATGTAGGCAAAGCTGAGCTCATGAGTGATGGTTGATGCACAATCTCCTGGCATGCTGCAGCAGTGTATCTACATTCAGATGTTCATCCAGAGGTGGCCCAGGGACAGCCCAGAGCCAGCCCCAGGGTACAGTTAAGTTTGGCTTCTGATCTCCCAGGGCAACTGATGCTCCTAGCTGTCCTAACTCACTTGCAGGACTGGCCAAGCTCTCCTCTGTGCAGATTCTTCCTGCTGTTGACTGTTTTTGTAGTGAACTTCTGTGGGTTCACAGCTGTATTCCCTGCTGTGTTTGTTTACTCTCTTTTCCCATGCCCCCCCTTCCAGGCTGGTAAAAGCACAGCCTTTCTTGAAACTGGATGCCACTTGGGTCTTTTCCAGCTGTGATCAGAAAGGGCTGGGCAGTGCCTCCTCTGAAGCAAAATCTACTAGGCTGCCCAGATACCAGGAACAGCAGCCTGAGAAAAGAGACAAACACTTGGGTATTTCCCACTCATGCATTTAACAAATATTTAAATGCAGTTATGCTGTGAGCTAAACTCTTTGCTAGTCTTGGAGAACTCAGATAAATCAGGCATAAATCCACCCATGTGGACTTCTACACCCTGGGGAAAATAATGACTGTCCTCAGTAAGGCACACATGTGAGAGGAGGAGGCCTGCAGAATAAGTAGGCTTGAGCAAACGTGAATGGGAAATGAGTTTCATGAAAGTGTCATTGAGCTGGCACTGAAAAATAGGTGTGACTTGGCTGTAATGCAATCTCGGCACTATTGACATTTGGGATAAGATATTCTTTGTTATGGGGACTGTACTGTGCATTCTAAGATGGTTGGCAGCATCCCTGTCTTCTACCCACAACATGCAAATGAAACCCTGTCTTAGTCCATTTTCTGTTGCTATAAAAATGCTCAAAGCAGATGCTTTATATAGCTGGAGGCACACAGCTCTGGAGCTTATAGCTCTGGAGGCTACGAGAAAGGCGCAGCGCCCTGGCGAGGGCCTCCTCGCTACGTTACAGCACGATGAAGGGAGAAATGGAGCTGACTTCGAGCAGAAGGGCCCCAGTGTGTGTGTCCGACTCCCTCTGCAAGACCAGCATTAATCCCTCTGAGTTCAGGTCCTGAGGACCTAATCACCTCCCACTTGTCCCTGCTGCAGGTTCCACTACCTCTCAACATCACCACACTGAGAACCAAGCTTCCAGGACACAGACTTGGGGGACACGTTCAAACCAGACCCAAACCAGGCAGACCACCTCCACTTGGACAACCAAAAATGTCCTCAGACACTGCCAGATACCCCACACTCAGCAAAATCATCGTGCTGAAAACCATTGCTCTGAAGAAGAATATTCTAAAAATGTGGAGGACATTCTTTGATTAGAATGCATTGAGAACACAATGATTTGTTATTTGTTAAAGTTTCTTAAGATAAGGCTTCAATTTATAGCCCGGATTAGCCTTGAATTTACAATCCTCCTGTCTCAGCTCCTTGAGTACTGGGATTACAGGCCTGTGTTGCATTACATGTAGAGAAGGATAATCCTTTAAGTATCCTTGCTAAAACATTTGGTATCCACCCATTTGTACTAGCTATGCCCTTGGTTCTTTCTCAATAAAAGGTGACTAAGATTGGTAATCAAGGCTGCAGTCCAAGAGGCTGTTCGCCCCCTGATCCCAGAAGTTTGTCTCTCTTGTATTTTTTTTTCCCCTCACCTTCATATTCATCCGCAGGTACCTTGTTCTTGGGACCTGTTCACCCTGGACAGAAATGGATATTACACCAACATAAAAACACAAACAAGCAAGGAATGTGAGACAGCAGGTGACCCAGTTTGCCTAGAACTGGGGTGTGCGCAGAGCCCGTGCTCAGATGAAACTGTGGAAAGTTACAATAGGAGGTCCACATGGTGGGACGATGTGACATGTCTGCATCTGTTTCCTTTCACATGTTCCAAGCACCTGGAGCAGAGTCTGGCACTTAGCAGGAGTTTCACAAGGCCTTGGATGCTCTTTGCTTCATTCATTGCTGTGTCCTCAAGGCATAGCCCATTTCCTGGCAAGGAACAGGAGCTCAGTTTACTGTATGAATGAGATTTCTTCTTGCAGGACTGCCAAAAAACTCTTGGGTCTTAGTTACTTTTCTCATTGCTGAGACAAAATACCTGACACCCAAGGTTAAAGGAGGAAAGGTTTAACTAGGTCACAGTTTGTAGAGGTTTCAGTTCATAGTTGGCTGATTCCAAGGCAGGGTGGCCTGGCAGAGGGGCATCATAGAGGAAAAACAGTTCATGGCAGCCAGAAGATAGCAAAAGCAAGCAAGCAACAAGCAACTAGCACTCTTTCTGTCCCTTATGTCTTACTCAGGCTATCTGCTCTTAGGGTAGGTAGCACTCACACCTTTAATCTTAGCATCACACTGAGTCAGTTCCGGTGTTGTGTCCTTGATCCCAGCAGCACAAACCCTAGATCTGCCCATCTCCAAAAAGCCCCACCTATGACCACATGAAGCTTCGGGGAAACATCTAGATACAAACTATAACATACTGTTTCATTTAATTCGTTCCTTCAATATAGTGAGAAACTTCTCTGATGTTGTTTCTCTTTTTGGCTTCTCAGACTTTTCATCTTTAGAATAGTCATAGACAAGAGAGAGGGAGGAGTGTGGAATTTCTATGCAATGTCCCCTTGCACTAGGGTGGGTGTCTTACTTAATCCCTTTACCAGGAACAACTGGTAAACAAGCACTGCTGTGCTCCCAGAACCAAGCTGTATTCTGTTCCCCTACCTCAGTTTGATCACTTCTTCCACAAAATCCACAAAGCTACCTTGTGCCTGCTTTCAGAGATTCGGAGCTGAAACCCCACGGACCTCACTGAGGAGCACAGGAGGCATCAGAAGTCCCTCTATAGGTACTGCAATAGTCCAAGCTGGTGCCTATCAGGACATTTATCAGGACATTTTTGCTAGAGATAGAGATGGAGATGGCAGAGATGGAGCTGGAGAGAAGCCAAGTGTCCCCCTACTGTAGCCTGACTTCTCCAGCCCCTGAGACCAGCCTTCTGCCCCAGTGAGAGCCACCACTATTCTGCCACACATGTTGGGCATTCCCATCACTGTCTCTTGGCTCAGGTGGTTTTTTCTTATCTTAGTTACTTTTCTATTGTTGCTGAGACAAAGTACCTGACACCCAAAGTTAAAAGGGGGAAAGGTTTAATTAATTAATTAATTAATTTTGAGACAGGGTTTCACTATGCAGTTCAGGTTCACCTTGAACTCACTTGGTAGCCCAGGCTGGGCTCGAATTTGCAGTGATCCTCCTAATCTCGGCTTCCTAAGTGCTGGGATTAGAGGCATGTGCCATCACGCCTGGCTGAAAAGTTTATTTAGTTTGCAGTTTGAGGAGGTTTCAGTCCATAATCAGCTGGCTCCAAGGCAAGGCGACACATGGCAGAGGAGCAACAGTTGATGGCAGCAAAAGACAGCAAAAGTAACAACAGTGTTTAACAGGATCTTTCTGCCTCTTCTATCTCATCCAGAATGTTGAGATTAGTGCCAAACTAATCAGTGACCCAATTTAGCAATCATACACCCTTAATCCCAGGACCACACACTCTAGATTCAACCACCTCTGAAAAAGCTCTATGACTGCATGAGGCTTTAGGGGGACATCTAGACACAAACCTTAGCACCCCTCTTGAGTATCCTCTGTCCCCTGTCCTTGCCTCCCCAAACCATTCATCCTCTCTGGGAAGCCTTTTGTGGTTAACCCCCAGAGTCACTTATTTCTCTCTTCTGAATTCCAACAACACCTACTGTCCAATCTTCCTTCCAACATCAGCACATTCTGGCTTATGGTTTTATTGTAATTTTTAAATGAATATTTAAAGGGTGCTATCTTGGGCCTCCATATAGCCCTTGGCTATCTAGCAGTCAGCCTTGCACAAAGATGCTGGTAAATAGCTGTTGCTTGATTGTAGCATTCTGCTCCTTAGCTATGTTCTCCTTTTGCTGAAGCAGAGAACACACACACACACACTCATACACACAGACAATAGCAACCCATGCAGCCTTAGTTGCAGTACTTTTATGGCTTCCCATCTTAGACATACTGCACTATATGGAGAATGTAATTTATTCTCCTGTGTCCTTAAAAACATGGTCTGCACAAACTGTAGTAGTTTATTATAAGTGAGATGCATGTAATTTTTTTCCAGCAAGCTTTTAATAAACACATAAATTTCAGTGTCTGTTCTTATTGAATTTCCTAACATGTTGGAATTGATCTGAGGTCTCCATGCAATGGAAAGCCTGAACTGGCTTCTTCTGAGGCTCTTAAACCCAGCCATGTGAGACTGGAGGTAATAGAATGGTCTCCTTTGAGGAGCCCAGCTCTTTGGCAGAAGCCAAAGTATAGCCCTGCAGTCTTAACAGCGGCCCCTCCTGTCCCCTTTATGGTCCGGGCTTTGATGGGTCAGAGACAGCTGTCATTGGCAGACAGTAACCTCCTCTTGTGACACGATTAAGATTCTTACTGTTAAAGCTTCTTTGGCAACCATTCTTCATGGAGACAGTCCTAAGCCCTTGTTTCAACTGTACCATGATTCATTTTAAACAACTTGGTCCTGGCAGAAACATAGTCCCCTCGTATGAATGGGCCTTGTTCAGAGGTTGAAGTAGATGCCCATTAAATGACATAGGGGCAATATATGCATAGTTGGCTGAATGAGGAGGTCTCACAGCCCTCCATACACTTCACCAAAATGCCTCCAGGGCATTGACTTGCCTGAGCATTCTGGCTGTGACTTCTCAGCGTGTTATGGAAAGCAACCCCTTTTGTCCTGATTTTGAGCTCATATCTGGGCTAGACCAAGCGTCTTCCTTTCATGTTTTAAATTGCCTTGTTAGCGTCAAGTGTGTTATAAAATGTTATGAACTGATAAGCCTTAGGTTGTCATTGACAGCTCAAGGGGACAAATGCCAGCATAAATATGAGCAACAATGTTACAAGGCAAACTGCTTAGGTTATTAGAAAAGGAATTCAATTCCTTCTCTTAGGAAGAATAACCCTAACATGGAAATCACTGGATTTCCCAGCAGAACATCTGTACATAGATGGAAAGATGGCTCCCTCCCCAGCCATGTTTTTGTTTTACACTCTGAGGCAGTGACTTGCTAAATCACTAAGCTGCTTGGGTTGGGCTCAGACTTTCAGCTGTCCCTCTTTCAGCTTCCAGAGTGCTGATGATGGGTGTGCCTCACCTCGCCACAGTGGCATTTTCTTTTTTATCTCCACATTAAATACTTTCAAGAACTCCTGGTTGTCAAAGAGATGACTGGCAACTCTAAGAAGACAATATAATGTCCATTATTGGAAAGAAGCTGAGAGGACTCGGCTGCTAAAAAAAAAAAAAAAGTGCCAAGAGGGCAAGAAAGCTGTTTGCAAGGTTTTTTAATTTCTCCCTTCGAAAAGTTTGGAAACGTCTAATATGTGGAGAGAGGTGGTGTGCTTTAGACAGTTGCATCTGCCTGAAATCAGCACAAGATGAACTAAGCTATGACTGGTCATGGTTAGAGGTTTTCATGTTTTCCTGTAATTTCTGAATATCCTGTAAACGGAATGTGGTTCTAAGAGATGGATACTGGGCCTGACATTTACACCCTTAACTTTTCTATGCCTCAGTTTCTTCTTCTCGAAAATGAGGACAGCTATACTACGTACTGCAGGCTGTAGGAGGGTCAGGAGGGTTAGTGCATGCAAAGGCCTTAGAAGCAGGCCTGGCACATGCCAAGCCCTTTGTGAGTATCTACTGCTGCAGCTGCGGGCATGACTTCTGTTATGGGGGGAGGGGATGGGACATCAAGTTTCAGGATTATGAGTCAGATGTACTGAAAAAATCAATTTAGTGAGCATCCATCTGGGATTCAGACCCACAAGGCTTCAAGATCAGGCTCTGTAATTAGCTGTGTGATTTAAAGAAAGAAATGTGCACAAAGAAGGGAGGAGGAAATACATACGTGTGTGTGTGTGTGTGTGTGTGTGTGCGCGCGCGCGCACATGATAACTAAGATAATTGTGCTACTAATTCCTATTGGTTTATTGAAATGAGCAGTTAATGCTTAATTTTTTGATCCATTTTGCATGCCTATACCTGGTACTCTGAACAACTACTTTGAAGATAACAATATGCCATACAACAACCATTGCTGATTTCCTATCATCTTGTTTTGAAATTCTGTATCATTTGTAATGTTTTTTAAAATTTTTATTCTCTTTAAAATAAAAAATAAAAGAAATGTACAAAATGGCTCTCTGTATACCAGGATCTGCATCCATGGATTCAATGAACCATGGATCAAAATTGTGGTTAGGCCTGTGGTGCATCTGCACAGAGCACACTCTACCTGTCCTCATCACAGTTTCCGAAACAGTGCAGTGTAAGAGCTATTATACTGCATTTGCATTGTCTGGGTATGGGGTGTTACAAATTGTCTGGAGATGATTGCAAGTATACCTGAGGATATGCAGATTGTACGCAAACATCGTTCCCTCTTACGTGATGCACTTGAACGTTTCAAACTTCATATCTTGGTACTAGTTCTCCATGGATACTAAGGATCGTTTTATCTTTTAGAGTCATTTTCTTGTCTATGAGATGGGGTGATGTTAGTACACACCCCATAGGGCTGTAAGCATTAGAAGAGGAAATGCTCAAAACTGCTCAGCATAGTCCGGGCACATAATGAATGCTCAAGAATATCAATATCATTCTTGAATTATTACCTTAATGCTTTACTTCTTTAAAGAATAGCTTCAGTGCTGTGCTATTAATTTAGATTTATTGATTTTAGTGCTTGTGAATTCTTAACATTTGTTTTAATAAAGTATTGTTTTACTACATAAAATGAAGTGTGTTTGAGAGAGAGTATGTAGCATTATCCTTTTCTCACCTAATTATAGTTAGAGGAAATCTATGATTCAGATCATAGGCAATACCAAGGCCTCATATTTAACTAGTTGGCAATCATCCTAATTACAAACTGAGTACCAAAGGAGGAAATGCTCATCTCTAAAACGCCAACTCCATAAACCCAACCTGCAAAACGGTAGCAAATGTTACACATAATTAACTGAAACAGTGGATTTATGGAAAATAGATATGAGAGAGAGGCAGAGCCATAAGTTTTCTTCAAAAACATAGGAAATAATACTTTTCCAAAATACATTTAGGAAAAACTCAAAATAGATGTAAAATCAAGGGACATACTTAAATTTTATTTCACAAAGTGACATACAGAAGTGAACAGTTATGGGTTGGGGTATAGATCAGCAGCACAAATACCTGCCTGGCAAGTACAGTGTCCTGAGTTTGATTCCTAGTACAAAAAAAAAGCGAACAGCCAGAACCATGGCACGTTTAGTTCCCTAGATGAGGAAGCACTGATAGAATGGCATGGAGACAGTGAGCCGGAAAGAAAGACAGTTGAGGGATGCAGGATGTGTGTCACAGTCTTTGTGGGCTTCCTCAGGGAAGAGGTATAGATTGGGATGAGATGTAGCTAAAGCTAGAACAGCTAAACACCAGAACCTAAAGGAGAAAAACGAACAGATGTACAGATTACCTAAAACCAGGGGTTAGCAAACTCTTGGCCTGCAGGTCAAATCTGGTCCACCCTTTGGTTCTGTAAATAAAGTTTTATTGGAACATAGCCATGTCCATTCATATATGTTTTGCCCATGGTTTCTCTCATACTACAACAGCAGAGTTGAAGCTGTGACAGAGACTCTACAGAATGCAAAATCTGAAATATTTATTATCTGAAAGTATAGAAGAAGTTTGCCTATTCATAGTCTAGATGAAAGTTAACTAACTCAGTTTAACTAAGGAACCATAAACAATGCTAAAAGCAAATGACAAAATGGGGAAACTATGTGCAACACATGTAATAAATATTGGTTAGTGGCTTTAAAGTAGCCATAAAATATAACAGCTATGAGATGTAGAATACAAGACTGTATTGATTTCTAAATCAATAAGGAAAACATGAATGGCAAGAGGAGAAAAATGAGCAGAGGCTGCAATAGCCAATTCACTAATGATGAACTATGACTGACCCACGAGCTTATTAAAATACCGCTAGCAAGCACAGAAATACAAACAGGAGCAATGAAACTATTTGGGCAGTAAAATGACAAACATTCTTCTTTGTTCTCTTCCTCCTCCTCTACTAAAAATGAAGTTAGGAGGTAGAACGCATAACAATATGGATACAAAGGTGTTTATAGGGAAAAGATTTGTAAACAGTCTGTGAATAAAACAGTATTGGTTAAATAAAGTGGGGTACATGCTATGTATTATTATCCAACCATTAAAATTATAAATTCATGCTATGTTTAGTCCTCATGCATCAGAGTCAGCTGGAAGCCCAAGAGCACCTGCTTGAATTGTATGGGCAGAGAAGGGGGCTATTCCACAATAAAGCACCCCGTGATAGACCCATGGTTATGGTTTAAATATGAAGAACACCCGGAAAGAGTCGTGGATTGGGGGGTGGACCGCCAGTGTAGCTCTGTTCAGAGGTGGGGCTTACAGGCAGTTGGATTATGAAAGCTCTAACTTTATCAATGAATTAATCCACTGATGGAGTCAGAACTTGATGGCATTACAAGAGATAATGGAAACAGGAAGTACGGCTGCTTGGAGGGAGAGGGTCCTGGGGGTAGCGTTTGAGGGCTCCATCCAGCCTGCAGCCCCTTCCTCTGGTTCTTTCCCTTCCTGCTTCCTGGCTGCCCTGAGGTGAGTGGGTTTTCTTCCGCCACACCCCTCCGCCTAGATGTTCTGCCTCACCCAGGGCCTAAAGCAATGAAGCTGACCATGAGTGGGCCCTCTAAAGCAAGAGCCAAACCTTCTCACCTTTATTTTTATCAGGTATCTGAGACAGTAAGTAACCTGGCTGAGTTTAGGTCCTGCACTTTGCAAACTCAGAAGTTAAAGTTCAGAAAGCAAGTCAGTTGAGCAAAGTCAGAACCAGTTAAGCTGAGGTGAAAGTCAAAGGTTACTGTGAAAAAGTGTTTACCATGGTTCCCATCACTGGACATGTAATGACTTCTGGAGCCTTCCTGGAAAATTCTACCATGCTCATACACCATCTCCCTGCGAGGTCTAAAGCATTTCCTGCACTCTTTTGCTCCAAGTCATTTTGCTTTGTATTAGGTAAGGTACTTGATCTATCTCTCCTCTCTGCTCTGTTGTGAGCTCTTTGACCACAGAGACCATGGATTATTATTCTTGTATTTCTTGGCAACTTACTGCTTTATGGTTGGTGTTTAAGTTTTTCAAGAATATTTGTTTCTATTTTTGTTTGGTTGCCTTAGTCTCCCTGTGTCACATGGGCTTAGCATGGCACATGGACCTTGAAACCTAAGTGTCTGAGTTTGAATTCTGCCATTTACTAGTTGTGCTGTCTGTGCTTCATTTTTATTATCTGAATAAAGAAGATAAAGATAACACTTCGTCTCATTAGTTGTTTTGAAAACGAAGCCCTTAGAACAGTGCTTTGGCACATGGAAAGTTACCATAAAAATGTTTGCTTTAAAAAACCAGTTAAGCATAGGAAACCTCTGGTGTGTGTACACAGAAGGGTTTATATGGGGAAAAACCCCACCCAAATAAACATGAAAAGGCTTTAAATGCTGGTTTCCAAATATATCAGAGACGTCACAGGAAAATAAAACAAACCAGATATTTTTGTGGTAACTCAAAACCAGTGCAAGAAAACTTAGTGTCCTAAGTGTAAAAAGGAATGAAAGAAAGAAAATGTATGCTTAGGGACTCACATGCCTCTGGGTATCATTTATTTGATAAACTGGTTGGGATAAAAACACAGCCTCTGCTTTTCAAATGAGTAGAGGGTGAGCTGTGCTGCAGGAACTTCAAGATTTGCCTTTCTCTCGGTCTCCTGGGTGTGTCAGGGAAAACTGCAGTTAGCTGTTGGAACAGAAACCAAATTATAGTGTTGTAAACTAAGGGGTTTATTTTTTCAAAGCGGCAAGGAGTCCAGAGACAGGCAATGCAAGGCTCTGACAGCCACTGCCTGATCCCTTCAGACCCCATACCTTCTGCTCCTGTCTCTTGTCTGTGCAACTTCTGTTCTGCTCGCAGGATTGTTGTGGATCTTCAGGCATCACGTATGCCTGGCAGCCAAGAAGAAAGAGGAAGGTAGAGTGGCAAAAGCAGTCCTCCCCTCTTAAAATTGTTTCCCTGGAGAGCCCACCTGGGAACTTCTGAGTGAACTTCTTATTGTCCAGGCTGGGTCACATGACCGCTCTTCCCTGTGTGGAAGTTTATGGTAGTAATTAGCTTGGCTGGACTCCTTGAGCTCAAGTCCTGGTAGTAAAGAAGAATAGGAGGATGGATGCTGGGCATCTAGCAGTGAAGACTTACTGGAAGACTCAGAACATTTTAATTAACAGCTCACTAGAAAGTAGAGCCATTTGCAGAGATTGGGAAAACTGGGTGGGGGCAGCATATTTTGGAGAAATTAGGAGCGCGGTGTGGATAGCATAGGTTTGAGGTGTTTATCAGACTTCCTAATGGAGACGTCAAGCCTGCAGATGGTTGTACAAGTTCAAAGCTCAGGGGAACAGTCAAGGCTGAGAATTTAATTGTGGAGTCATCAACATATAGTCTCTCAGTTGAGAGGGAGAGAGAGAAAGAGGCTTGAGGAGAACATGAAAGCAGACTTACTGTGGGAGGAGGATCACTGGGGAGTGTGAGTGTGCTTTTATTTTATTTTATTTTTTATTTTTATTTTTTATTTTAAAGGCAAAAGAATGGAGATATATGAATCAGAACAAGCCATAAACAATATCGAAAATACAAAATTATACAGAACATAGCAGGGAATTAGCACGGGATGCTGTATTACATAATGTCATCTTCACACTAGTTAACACACAAACATTAAAGGAAATACCAAATTATAGAGAAGATAGTAGGGAATCAGCACTGGATGCTGCATAACATAAAGTTATCTTCACTTCTGTTAATACAAAAACGATTGAGGAAATACAAATTATAGAGGACATAGAAGGGAATTAGCTCTGGATGCTGTCCTACATAATGTTACCTTCACAAGTTACTCAGTTACACAGATGATGGCCCATTTGATCATTCAATTTTCTCATCCCTCATCTCCGTTGCCCTACCACTCAGTCATCTTCCCTGTGATAATAACTGTACTCCTGGGTTTATCTACACCCCTGGACTCTCGCCTTGGGAAGAGATATAGCTACCTGAGACCATACTATAGCATACATGGGTGTATACAAACTGCCATGGTCGGAGGTGGAAAAGCACCTATGCTCACAGCGGACCGCCCAGCTCCGCCCCGTCGCCTATGGGTGGGGGCGGGTCCAGTCTGTGGGGCGCCCCCAGCAGGGCCCACAGCAGAGCAGCCACAGGGCCCTCAGTGGAGCAGCCGCGGGGCCCTCAGCGGAGCAGCTGTGGGGCACACGCCCCCATCAGGGTGCCCTCAGTGACCCATTCGGTTCTGTCCCGTTGCCTCGATGCCAAAGGCCCTTTCTCCTCCTCCTCCCTCCTCCTGATCTCCAGTATTACTGTTCCCCACCCTTTGAAGCTGGGCATTGGATGAACTTACAATGCTTGGTATAAGGGCTTGAAATCTCCCCGGTCCACTTTCACTGTGTTAGGTCAGGGTATGAACTGAGTTTAAAGATTAGCTCTAGAAGACAGTTGGAGAATTTTCTCGGGTCTGCTGTATAGAGTATGTTGTTGTTTTTCAGACTCCCAGTGCTGCTTTTCATCTAATTTGTTGCTATGGGTTCATGCAAGGTTCATATGTGCAAGCTGTAAGGTGCTCACATTAATAGTTTGGGGTGAGTCTCCAAGACCGTGGATTCATCCCATTGTTGCCAGGAACAAGCGGTGCTTGCTCAAGCTGTCAAGACTCAAGGTGCTCCCAGAGAGAGTTCAGGACGGGAGCTGAGTTCTGGCAACCCAGCTCGTGCTTCCGGCCTGGCGTTGGAGTGAGAAGGGCGTGGAGCCAAGTGATCCACCTCTATCGGCATCTCCCTCCCATTGCGGTGCTGGAGCCCCCGTCCGCTCCTCGGGCAGAACCCTGGGAGCCGCCTCGGCTTGCCATTGAAGTTCCCCACTGCTCTCTGCTGGTAGCCGCTCACCCAGCAGAGAGGCAGGGGGCCACCACCTCGAGGCAGGTGCAGAGCCGGGCATGGTGGGCTGTGTACTAGTTGCATTGATTCTCTCCAGGCGCTGATTAGGAAGGTTGCCGCAGGGTGGGGACTCTGCCCCAGTGTCTGTCGCAACCTCTCATTCTCACACTGGGTTTGACAACTGCTCCCGACCGCCATTGTCTCCTTTCCTGGCTGTGCCCTCCTCTCTCCAACCCTGGACAAGCTCTTGGAACTCCACTCTCCCCTGGCCGAGTCGGGAGGCTTCCGTGAGCGTGGGCCTCTGAAGCTGAAGCTGCGAATGCCGGAACGAGGGCGCAGGCCATGGGTGTGCTTGGAGCGGTGACTTTCTCCTTCTCCTCTCTCCCCGACTGCACTAGGGGGATCTCCGATCCTCTCCTCCAGCAGAGGTTTTGCTTAGTCTTTTCGAGGGCTTGAATTCCCCTTTCAGATCCTTTCTGAGTTCAGGATACCCACCTCTTTCCCTTATACCCACCTCTTTCTCTTACTGGGGAGTGTGAGTGTGCTCTTAATATTCATGGTCTTGAACTTATGCAGCCCAACTGTGTGATTTTTCTTCAATAGTGTTTGGCCACTTGGAAGGAATCACACAAAAGAAGATTCAGCCAGGTTAGAATCTGTCCTGGTGAGTCTGAAGGATGACAAAGGGGACAAGAGTGATTCATTGCAAGTGGTTTTGCTTTTAATTAGGTGATGGATATTGCAAAAATTGTGATTCAGGGACTGGTGGTCTCAGTGATGTAAAAGTTACATTGTGGGCTCACTAGTGTTAATATACTTGAAAGATGAGAGGTGACAGGCAGGTTATGAGATAGAATTGCACCTCAGCATCCAAAGGAGATTGGTTCCGGGACCTGTGTGCACACCAAAACCTGTGGACACTCAAGTCTTTTCTACAAAATATTGTAGCATTTGCATATAACCAAATCCATACCCTTCTGCATACTTTAAATCATCTTTAGATTATTTACAATAACTAATATAATGTAAGCACTACTTAAATGGCTGTTGTGCCATGCTATTTACAGAATAATAACATGAAAAAAAATCTGTGTGTTTGTACTATGGACACAACCACCATTGACCTAACTATACATTATGCACCGCAGGGGTGTAACACTTTTTCCATCTCTGTTTGGTTCAGTCTGTGGTTGTGGAACTTGTAGATACAGAGAAATGACTATTTGAAAATGGGATTTCAAGTATGGTATGACTATTAGTGAAGACAATATTGGGGGTGTGACCTTAGGGGACAGGAAGGAAAAGATTATGGCTGAGAAATCAATCATTGAAGGCCAGGATGCAGCTGTTATCAAAGTGAGGACAAGATAGGAGAGGAGAGGGCCCCATTAGGCTCGGAGCTGATGCCATGAAATGCTGGGAGCAGGGATGGTGCAGGGGAATTGGAAGGTGGATGAGAAGAAAGGAGAAATGGTAAGTGGCTTATTCCAATGGTGTGAGCATCTAAAGAAACTCACATCACCAGAACCTACAGTCAAAGTGCCTGGTTAGATGTAGTAGAGCAAGGTTCAAGAGAAGAGGGATGGGATACAGGACAAAGGTGGAGGGTGTGGTCATCGAAAGGGGAGGCACAGCTCTGAGGATGGAGGGGGTGGGACTGTCTTGGTTACTTTTCTCTCGTTGCTGAGACAAAATACCCAACGCCCAAAATAAAGGAAGGAAAGTTTTATTTAGCTTATAGTCTGTGGAGGTTTCAGTCCATACTTGGCTGGCTCAGAGGCAGAGTGGCACATGGTAGAGGGCAAACTGTTCATGGCAGCAAACAACCAGCAAAAGGAAGGAATTGCTGCAAGCAGCCTCTTTCCTTCCCTTACATTGTAAACAGGCTACCCCCACCCAGGGGGCGTGTAGCACTCACATAATCTCCCTGCCCTCCTCTTCCACTGGCTCAGGATGTGTACAAAGGAAGCACCCTGGCTTCCTGCTGAATTACTCAGCCAAACCTCTAGACTCCCCAAGTTGACACAATGTATCAACCATAATAGGGACCCTTGGCTTTGTGGTCCTAGATCCTTGGGTAAGAGTTCAGTTTGTCTTCTAAGGAGAAAGGCGCACAATGACCAAGTAGTAACATCTTAAGATGTGGGATGAATGTTGATGAAAATGAGGAAAGGTTTCTTTCTCCATGAGAAGGATTGTTAAACCCTTCTGAGGTGGGCAATGATGAATTCGTTACAGTGCCAAGATGCTATGATGTCGAACAGCATTCTGGTGTGTCGGGGAGGATATTTCCGGGAAAGACCAGCATTTGAATCATGGACTGAATAAAGCAGCTGGCCCATCCCAGCATGGGTGGACATTGAACAAACTGTTGAGTGGGATGAAAAGGAGGAGGGTTGAATTTGCTCCGCCTAACTGCTTGAGCTAACATTAATCTCCTGCTCTCAGTGTTCCTGGTTCTCAGGCCTGAGACCCAGGCTGGAGTCTTCACCATCAACACCACTGGCTTTCCTGGACCTCTAGCTCACAGATGGTAGACAGTGGGATCCTCGGCCTTCCCAGTCACAGGATATTATTTCCTCTCGGTTCTGTCACTGGATAGCCCTGACTAATTCAGACACCATAGCCGTAGAACTCTTCTGCCTGATCTCAGCTGTCTGAGAATAGGAGCAAACAAACTGCATTCATCTAGGTTAACTTTTTACCAAGCAGATGTGACACATGGCTTGGACACAAGCCTGTAATATGAGAAGCTGAAACAGAAGGATTGTGAGTTCAAGCCCAGCCTGGAAAACTTAGTGACTTAGTGAGACCCTGTATCAAAAAATAAAAAGAATTTTATTTCTAATTCTTTGTAGTGCACAAGAACCTGGAAATCTGCCCCAGTGATGTAGTATGAGCAGATGATATAGGGAAATAGCGTAACTCCCAATCTTCTAGATGTCTGATATGCTGAGTTCATGTTCCCCCAAACTGAAGAATGAATCCTAAGGAACGGTGGAGCCTAACAGTCAGAAATTTTGTTGAGGGAGAGACCGTCCTGAGAGACAGGAGGGGACCCAAGTGGGATGGCAAAAAGCCCACTTTTCAAAGGAAGTCTTACAGCAACAATACAAGGTGGGTGCAACCTAGGTCAAAACTATGAACAGCCAATAAGGTTACAAGTAGAGGCATTTAGATAATATTGATCCAGTAGGGAAGCAGATCATGAAGCATGTGTACATGTGTGACATCATTAACCTTGATGGATAATCTATAGTCATTTGTCTTTAGTCTTGGTCTTAGTCTTAGTCGTCAGTCTTATTTAGTCTGTGGGAGAGGATGGCCCATCCCATCCCTAATTATACAGGAAATCTCAAAAGAATGGTGCTAATAATCTCAAACTTTCTTTTATCCCATAAAGAGACATGTAAATCTGGCCATTGGGACTTTAATCTTCTTCAGATGCACCTCTAGCCACAGCTTTGATGTGTTCTCATCTGCACTGACTCCCTGGAAGGCCGAGCCCTGTCTGACTGCCTACAACATTTCTACCTAGCATAGCTGTCTGTAATACCAGGACTCCATGACCCACAGTAGCAAGGAGGTGCTAGTGGACAATGTAGGAGGAGGCTTGAAATGTGCCTCAGCAGTTGGGTTTCTCCTCTAATGCTCCTCCTGTTGCCAAGAGGCCACACACCATGTTGCAGCTGCCAACCACCTGGGCCACAAAACACATTCCTTATCCTCTGGGGCCTTCGTGTCCTCTGTCCCTGGGGCCATAACAGTACCTGCTGTGGAGCATTCTTGTGAGACTCACACAGCTAATCCACACAGAGGACTTGGCACATTATCTGTGACTTTGTAAGCATCTCACAAATAGCAGCTGTTTATTATGTAAGATGATAGAAGTTAGGTGCTTATTAATTTCCTATGGCCGCTCTGACAAACTGCCATGAATTAAGTGGCTTAAAATAACAGAAATTCATTATCTCACAGGTGTAGAATGCAGAAATCCAAAATTAAGGTGCAACGTCCACTTCTCTCTCTTTCTGTCTCTCTCTTCCTTTGAGACAGGGTCTCACTATATAGTTCAGGCTGGCCTCAAACTCATGGCCATCCTGCCGGAGCCCCCCAAGCTCTGGGACTACAGGTGTGTGCCATTACGCCTGGCTCAGGCCGCACTTCTTGGAGGGGCTCCAAGGGACACTCCAGTTCTTGTCACTTCCAGCTTCTGGTAGCTTCAGGTGCTCTTTGGCCATGGCCACATATTCCAGTGTCTGCCTCTGTGGCCACGCTGTCCCTTTCTCTCATAGAAGAACACTTGGCCTTGGGATTAGAGGCCACCTAGATAATCCAAGCTGATGTCCTCAACTCAAGATCCTTAACTTAGTGATTTCTGCGAAGAACCCTTTTCCCATAAAGACTTGTGCATAGGATTGAGGGGTTAGGAAGTAGGTGTGTCTTTTAGAGGGCACCATTCAGCCCATGGTGGTACCAAGGCTTCAACGGGGTGTCCTAGAAGCAAGAAAAGGCAGAGTGTGGCAGGGCTAGATGAAAGGGTGATTCATGGTGATTGGTGATTGACACTGGCCATTGGGAAAGTTGACTCTACCTCTTTCCTAGCTGTGCTGGGCGCTACCAGCAGCCTGTCCATATGGAGTGTTTATTATGGGAAAGCCAAGTACCAGCACAGGCAGGGGGAGAGGTAGTAAAAAGCAAAGCACCTGAAACTACAGCACATTCCTACACTTGATCTTAGCCAAAAGGCCAAGAAGCGACGCAGCACACTCCTGGGGCGAGCAATGTATGCTGAGCTCATATGATGGACTAACACTGACGCAGCCAGTAACAGGAGCTCTGGGCGAACAGAGGAGGAAACTTAGAGCACATGCTGAGGTTGGAGGGTAAATCTGGGGAACTACAGCCAGAATCCTCCCCACACTCTGCCAGGGTCTGCCCAACTCCTGCTCGCCTCCCTGCTCTTCGCTGTCCTCACCACACTCCACAGAGCGAGCTGTTCTTCCAAGTCTTGGCCTGCCTTCAGCCCCAAAGCTGTGGGCTTGGTCTGTCCTGGTGTTGGCGAGTGGTGGAACCTTTTCTATTTCCCTCCATCTGGAACACCAGTACGCAGTTTTACAGAGGGGAGCATGGTTTGCTTCTCATAGTTGATACCTATCTATCCGTGGGGATTTAATATATCTGCTCCACTCCTCAGGGACTTCATTGCACAAGACCACTGTGCTAATGAGAGAGTGTAACTCAAAAAGAGAAAAAGAGTGTAACTCAACTCAGGAGAGAGTGAATAAGGTTCACAGATAGTTGTGCTATGGCTTGAGACCAGTTATCACATACTATTTGCATATGTAAAGGCCACCCTAACAATACTCTGGCTTCTCATTGTTTGAATTCATATTTGGAAAGAAGACAACAATTAAGCTATTCTACAGAGGGAAATTTGGGCAGCCCCGATGTCAATAGTTGGCTTTGTTTTAAGTTTGCGGCAGAAATTAAGAAGCAGAGCATTAGATAGGTCAAGAGCAGTGGGAAGGACATTTGAGGCAAGGAAAACAGTGTAGGAAGTGATTTTTAACCCTTATTTGTGGAGGGGGAAAAGTCACAGACCCCTCTGAGGGTCTGATGAACGAACGCTGTGGACTCTTTGCCAAGACAAACACACAGGGGCTGGGGATATAGCTCAGTGGAATAAATGCCTGCCTAGCAAGCGCAGGGTCCTGAGTTCGATCCCCAGTACCGCCAAAAAAAAAAAAAATCAAACACACAATAGTGCATGCATATAAAATCTCACGCACATCCCTGAGGGGATGCAGCCTCCCCAAAGCCCACCCACAAGCCCCTAAAAACATTCAAGGAGGACAGTGAAGGCCCTCTGACACAGAGAGACTCAGTGTATGCCAGAATCACTAGCACCACTGGAACAGATGGTTAACACAGAAGAGAAGGAGAGGTAGGGAAACCAAAGGAAAACCTGAATGAGCCCTCTATTTCTCTTGTTTTTAGTTACTTGCTTTTGTCACCAGTTTAAGGGGACCACACAATACATTCCCAGTAGCTTTGCCATTGAAAACTCTGATATATGGGTCAGAGAGTTAACTGTTGCCTATGTTGTTTGTCAGAAGTTGGAGATAGTTCAAAGCTGTTGAAACCACTGACCGACCCATCACTCGGTCCTGTGCATGTGTCCAGCAGGTAATATTGATATCAGAGGGTCAAAGCCTCATCCTCTGAGTGTAATTGCCATTTTCTGAGCATGGGTCCAGGAACAGCCATGAGCTTTGATGATGCATGTGTGGACCGTGGGTCACTTCATCTGTCCTCAGCACCTTCCCAATCACCTTTTCCTAGTATTCAGGTTACCCTGCTTTTTTGTCATAATTACCCAAAAGGAGGTAAATGTTACAGTGGTTCTCAAAGCTCTGCATAGCTAGATGCTGGTAAATCAGCTGTTTTTCGTTTGTGAAACTTCATTTCAGTGATCAGCCTATTGCCTGGCTGCAGAATGAGTTGGTATTGTAGTCAGGGTTTACAAGGGAAACAATTTAATACAGGACACATAATTTACAGGATTATTTTATAGTAGTCACCCGAAGAGTCAAGTACAAAGAGTGCAGGAAATCTGTTCACACACTAAAGACCCAAACAATCTAGCTGAGGGCTTAGATCCCATGGCAATGTCCTGCATGAGTCCAGCGAAAGACTTAGAGCCTATGACAAAGCCCCACATGAGTCCAGCTGGAGGGCTAGAGCCCATGACGATGTCTCATGCAAATCTATTTCATGAATCTGTGCTGAGAAAACCCAAAGGTCGGTGGTGGAAACTAGAAAGTCTGCATCAGTGGGATGAAGGATCTGTGTCAGCAGTCTGAGGGTTCTGCACTGGAGCCAGGAATCAACGCTCAGAGTAAGAACCAGAGCTCCTCCAAAGTGAAACACAGCCATTCTCAGTGACAACAAGGTCTCGAGCTCCTCTGACGATGAGAACAGCTGAGTTCATGTCAGGAGAGCCAGTGCAACAAGCTCCTCCAGGAGAGCCAACAGCTCCCTAACAACACCTCTTCCTCCTCTCCAGTTTCCCTTTTTATTTTGTTGGCAACGATCCTCAGGTGGATTGTTGCCTAATCCTCAAGTGGATTGTTTGCCACACCCAGCACCATACTGGTTCAGTTCAGCTGGGTGTTACAAGTTGCCCACTAGTTGTCAATCCACCACAGCTGGTAAACTAGATAAAAGAGCTTGAATGCCAAGGTTAAGGGGATTTCACTGTATTCCACAGTGGGATAGGGGAAGTTGAATATTTGGGGAAGATACACACTAAAGACCAAAGAAGGGGCCCCAGAGCTTAACCAAGCCACTTTGTGAACTTTAAGAGCCTTATTTATCAAATGGGGACAAGGCACAGTATTCTTTTGTCATAGAGCTTTTTCAGTATTCTTTTATCATAGAGAGTACTCAGATCAGGGTGAGAACAAACTGAGATAACACAGTGAAGATGTGCTAAACCTTCCAGATCCCTCAAGAACAAAATACTGTTTTAAGAAGATTAATTTGATTGTAACTTGTGGGTGTATTTACTCAGAGCCCTCAACTATGGGGCAGGGAACATTCAATGTGACTTGAGATGATTCCTTTGGGCAATATAATGAGAAAGTCTATAATATATTAGAAAATAAGCCAGATGAAATGAATGCATCATGTATGTAGAAAATAAATGGTTATTCTCCAGGTAGATTATTACCTTTCAGTGTGAGTGGGATCAGGACAAAGATGGGAAATACTGATCTTACAAGTCCTTGAAGTTCTCCAAAGATCTTTCTTCCAAAACCAGATGGGGAGTGAATTAGACTCTGTGAATTATGGAATATTAAATTTTACAACCCAACCAAATTGATGTCTTATGCCTACAACTAATGCATGATTGAATCTACTGGGAACAGCTTAGATTATCTTTACTATTGATTCATGAAAAAGGTCTTGGCAAATGGTCTCAAACAAGGAATCCAGCCAGGAACAGCATTTGTCATACCAGATGTCCACCTTCCAGATGGAAAAATTCACCTGTGTTTTTCTAAATACTGTCTAGTAGTCTAAAAAATGACCAGAGACATTGTTATATCATATGTAAATGGAAAAGTCTTATTTACCAAATGTATCTGAGTTTCTGAGACACTTTGGTTTGGTGCTAGTAAACACTAAAATTACCTAAAAGCTTAATCTTTTAGAGTCACCTAATAAAAACTCATTTGGGCATCTGAAGTTCAGTTAGGTATTTGAGAGAAGAGACAGGAATCTGCCCCATTGCTGCATTGGGAAGAAGTAGACATTACTAGAGGATGGGCATCTACAAGACACAGGAGGTAAGTGAGTTCCTCTCCTCTACAGGATAAGAAATTTTCTTTTATTTGGGGGCCACAGAGGGATCCTGGTATCTTAAGACCAATTCATTAACTCCTTAAAAAGTTAGTTGGCTTCAAAGCTTTGAAGATTGCACTTCCTCTGATTTACCCAACTATTCCATGCTCACCATTTAAGGCTTATCTAAAAGATCACCTCCCCTGAGAAGCCCCTGGCACTCTGAGAAGCTCCCCCTCTGGTCACACTATCACACTGCCCTGCTTTATGCTCATGGTTCCCATATGGAGTCACTTGCTTTGGGTCTGCCTCTGTCCAAGGTGGGATGTGAGCTGGGCCCTATCATTCTTGCTCACTGCCTCGACATATGCATGACCCATGTTCATGAAGTGGGTGAATTTGAGGAGCTTTTAAAATATGAAGCGAACTCTTGACTTGCTTACCAGTTTTCACAGTTCTAGACATTCTCTGCTTTTCATTCTGCAAAGACTTTGGATTTCCTTCTTGTAGTATATCTCCATGTTCACAGTGTGCTGTCCTGACTCAGAATTTCCTTGTATTTTAGCCACTGCAATGGTCTCTGAAATGTTCTTCTTGCTTCTGGTCACCATTCACTCCAGAGTATTCTGTAATCTCCTGCCAGATCCCTTTTCTATTTGTGTTCAACAAGCAAAGCTGTTATTCTGAGTCTCAAGTTTCCTCTTCCATGTTGTTTACACCCTCTTCTTTATAATCTCTTAGGTTCAGGTGTGTCAAGAATTCTTTCCTTTTTCATACAGAGCCTGCATTTTCTTACCCTCAAAAGCAGTTCTCATTGCTTGCTCAGATAGTAGATAACTTCTAGCACCAAACTCTAATATTATCTCCTCCAAGGAGCTTCCTCTGACTTTACTAAACTAAAAGTTAGATCATCTGATAACATTTTGTTCCTTTCTTATTTTATAAAATACTTCATATAAATATGTGACCTCTCTTACTAGATTATGATATCCCCAAGAGTGGAGAGAAAATCCTAGTCAGCTTTGCCTCCCATGGAGTACTTAGAACTACTCAGTCTTAAAACAGGAGTGTATTTTTGAGCTTTCCATCACTGTGACAAAATATCTGAGGAAATAAATTTAAAAGAGAAAAAAAAAACTTGTTTTGGCTTATGGTTCCAGAGGTTTCAGTCAGCGGTCACTGGACCATTTTGTTTTGGATTTGTGGCCACATAATACATTATAGCAGAGGAGGCCTGTTCACTTCACGGCAAAGAGAGTAAAAGGAGGGGCTGGAATCCTAATATCTCTTCCTCAAGGCCATGCCCCTTGACTGGAAGACCTCATGCTAGGGCCTATTTTTAAATTTTCCACTATTTCCCAATAGTATTGTGGGCTGGGAATGAAACCACACACATGGATGGGTCCTCGGTGGATACTTACAGCAAGAAGACACTTGATATGAATCATGGAATTAAGGGCATTTTCTGAGTTCTTGTTTTGGTTTAGTTTTATTTTAAGGCCCAGAAAGTGCCAAACATTCTACAGTACATTAGTCATGATTTGCTGAGGGAAGAAATCTGTCTGCTTATTTGAAGAACTGGCTAGGGATTGTAGTTTGGTTCGTAAAAACAATCAGACAAGGGTAAGCATCAGGAGCTTCATTGAGCTGCTCAGAGAAGGGAGAAACTCTGCCTCCCACCCCCCCACCATCCCTAGAGCGATGGTAAGCCTTGGAAGCTTCATTGAGCTGCTTAGAAGGGAGAAACTTTGACCCCGTCCCCCTACCACTGCAAGAGCAACAGTGAGCCTTGGGAATCTCAGTAGCAGGAGGGGAGAAACCCATCCACTGCCCTTCTGCCATCCAGGGAGCCTGGGTCTGGAGGAACCTGGGTTCCTGGCCCATACTCTTACACTGTAGGTTGGGCAGCCAGTGCAGGAAGTGCTTGAGACAAGCAATCATCTTGTCCTGAAGAACCCAGGGTAAATCCACTCTAACAAGGAGAAACACTTTGCATACAACTCCTAATTTACAATCAGTTCTGTTATATAACTATAGACTTGGCTCCTATGGTCTAACATACAAAATCAATAGTCACCACAGTTGGTGAGTTTCTAAATTGTGTTTACTATTAATCATACTATTGTAGCTAGGATGTCATATCTGTTGTAATCAGTTGTTCTCCCTGTGTAACAATATTGGGAAGTTCTGGAGTAATAACCTCACCAGAATCCTACACCAAAAGACTGGGGACTGAGCCAAACAGAAGCCAACATCTCACTCTCAATTAACTGGGAAGGTAGGATCTTGAGACAGACACAAACCAAGAATCTCTTACACACAGAAGATATCCCTGAAGTACAGACTATTCCTGGAGAGGCCTTGATATTAGTGATATAGCTATCTACTGCCAAAACTAACAAGCATCATTACATGAAACAAAATAATTTTTTAAAAAATAGAAACTGTCAAAATAAAGGAGCAAAATGGAATCTCAGACCTCCATCACACCCAGAACTAATCCAGGACACAGCTGGAATTTCTGAAATGGTAGGAACTGAAGTAAAGAAACAATTCCATCAGTCTATAAAAGAAATCAGATCAGAAATAATCTCTCAGGTAAAAAAAGAAATGACAACCATAATGAGAGAACTGCTCAGCACATCTAAAGAAGACATAGATAAGAAATAAAAGAACATAGAAAAATGATAGAAACTTTGAATAAACAATATAGGAAAGAATTTGAATGCATGAAACAGATTCAAACAGATATCCAGGAAATTAAAAATTCCACTGAAAGCTGGAAGAACAACTTGAACAATACTGAAGATAGACTTTCAGACTTTGAACACAGCATTGCAGTTAGCAATCATGAAAGGAAAGATCTCTTAAAAATAACAAGGAACCAAGAAATAACAATTCAACAGCTGCAAGATGATGCAAAGAACAACAATATAAGACTGACAGGTATCAATGAAAAAGCAGGAGTCAACATGGATGACACAAACAGACTATTTGCAGAAGTAATAGCAGAAAATTTCCCAAGCATGGGAAAAGAATCTGACATATAGAAAAGTGAGGCATATAGAACCTCAATTATCCATAACCAAAATAAATCTATACCCAGACATATAATAATCAAGATCCCAGTAATTCAGCACAAGAACAGAATGTTGAAAGTTGTTAGAGAAAACAAACAGATCACCTATAAATGCAAGCCCATCAGAATCACAGCAGATTTCTCAACACAAACCATCAAGTCAAGAACTTGGAGTGAACTATTTCTGATCCTGAAATAAAATAACCTCAAATCCAGACTGATGTATCCTGCAAAACTATCTTTCAAAATTAAGGGAGAAATAAGATACTTCCATGACAAAGAACAACTGAAGAAATTCATGACCACCAAACCAACTCTACAAAGAGTACTGAAAGATAGTGTAGAAAGAGATAAAAATGACTACAATTCCAAGGACAATGGAAAGGAACCACCAAACAGGGCTGGCAACTAAACAAAGGGGAAAAATAGGGAAGCAACAGCAGGAAAATAACATGACAAAGATAAGCCAACACATCAGTTATAATCATCAATGTAAATGGTCTCAATTCACCAATCAAAAGAAACAGACTGGCAGAATGGATCAAGAAACAAAATCCAACTATATGCTGTGCACAAGAAACAAATTTAACTCAAAAGGAAATTCATAGACTGAAAGTCAAAGGATAGAAAACATACTCCATGTGACAGGAACAGGAACCCAGAAAAAAGCAGGAGTAGCTATTCTGTCTTCAGACAATGTAAACTTCAAAGCAATAATGATCAAAAGAGATAAAAAAGATCACTTACATACTTGTTAGGGTAAAGCTGCAAGAGGAAGAGATAACAATTACAAATATACATACACCAAATACTGAAGTACACAGCTATATAAGACAAATTTTAATTGACATGAAAAATCAAATAAGCAATAACAAAATCATAATGAGGGACTTTAACATTCCATTATCACATAGAGATAGATCAATTAGACAGAAAATCAGCAAAGGAATAACAGAACTGAACGAAATTTGTGAACAAATGGACTTATTAGACCTTTACAGAATGTTCCAACCAAGAATATCAGAATACACACTCAGCTGCACATAGGATAGTCTCTAAAAGAGACCATATACTAGCCCACAGGACACACTTAAGAACATACAAAGCAATTGAAATTATCCCATGCATTTTATGTGACCATCATGCAATGAAATTGAAAATTATTGACAAACGAAACTGCAAAAACTCAGTAAACATAGAAATTAAATGACACCCTCCTGAACAGCCAATGGGTCACAGATGAAATTAAAGAAGAAATTAAACAATATTTACAATCAAACAAAAATGCAGATTCAACTTATTGGAACCTGTGGTATGCAATGAAAGCACTTCTGAGAGGGAAATTTATAATGGTGAATTCTCACATCAGGAAACAGAAGGAGCACACATAAACAACTTTATGGTGCACCTCAATCTTCTAGAAAAAGAAGAGCAAGTCAAGCCCGAAGCCCAAAGAAGGGAGGAAATAATAAAGATCAGAGAAGAAATTAATGCAAAGGAGTGTGGGAGACCGCTGAGAGACCTGCGGTCTGCATCCATCTTGTACCGCTGAAACACCTGCAGTGGGCATCCATTTTGTAAACTACCAGCCATCTTGAGAGTTTAGTTCCAGTTTCCATATATGGTTAGTTTCCTGTGGTTTCCATGTATGGTCAGTTTCCTGTAGTTTCCATATATGGTCAATATCCTGTTAATTACATAATATCGCCTGATGCTCTGACCACCCTCGCGTGATATCTGGACCTCCCTCCGTTGCTTAGTTACCCGCTGACGTCAATCCCCTTTCCTGCATGTATATAAGCCCAAGCTTTCCACTCAATAAACGAGACTTGATCAGACTCCTGTCTTGTCTCCATTTTAGTTTCTGGAATTTTTGACAAATCAGGATATAACTTAGTTTTGGGCTTAGCTCCTCCCATTTCTGGTGAGTCACTAGGACTGGGCGTAATTTTACCTTTAGTTTTTCTCAAATCAAGAGGACTAGATGTAACTTCCTGTTTTAGACCGGATTCAAACTGGTTTGAACCTGATTGTAAAGGCTCCATCTTTTTTATATCAATCATGGAGGACTCTTTGTTCTCAATTTGTTTAGCCTGATCGTCCTCACTATCACTTTCAAAAGACATAAGGTCTTCATCTTTTTTATCTACATTTTGATTTTGAGTTGCCGATTGTTCTAAAACCTCATTTTGTAAAATAATCTCACCTTTTTCAACCACATTAGCAATTGTAGCATCAAAATTTTTAGGAGATAAAATTTCATCAATTAAATTCCAATATGAAAAGGCAGTTATTGGTACCTTTGCAACCCCAAACACTGTATAATAAGACTTAAGTGCATCACCAACTAATTTCCATTTCTGTGAACTAATTGTTCCATCAATAGGAAACCAAGGACAAACATCATTAATATAATCAAAGAATTCATATAACTGTTTATATTTAACCTTTATTCCTCATGCCTGGAGAGCTTTTTCCAACTCTTTAACAAACATCTCATGTTTACTCATTGCTTGTCCCATTATGCTCTGTTCTTACCGAGGTGCATCAGACGCAGCAGGCTCCCGCGTCAGACCGATCCTCTTTTCTCTCCAGTCTCGTCGGAGGCGGGCACACGACTTCTGAACAGCGGTCCTCACTGAATCCCCAGTGCCAGAGCCCCACGTTGGGCGCCACTTGTCCCGACCCGCGGGTAGTCAACGAAGGCCCTAGAGGGGGAGTGGGATGGAAAAGAGACAAGGGACACAAGAAATGGAGACAAGACAGGAGTCTGATCAAGCCTCGTTTACTGAGCGGAAAGCTTGGGCTTATATACATGCGGGAGTGGGGATTGACGTCAGCGGGTAACTAAGCAATGGAGGGAGGTCCAGATATCACGCGAGGGTGGTCAGAGCATCAGGCGATATTATGTAATTAACAGGAAGTTGACCATATATAGAAGTCACAGGAAACTAACCATACATGGAAACTATAGGAAACTGACCATATATGGAAACTGGAACTTAACTTTCAAGATGGCTGGTAGTTTACAAAATGGATGCCGACCGCAGGTCTTTCAGTGGTACAAGGTGGATGCAGACCGCAGGTCTCTCAGCGGTCTCCCACAAAGGAGACTAAGAAAATGATAGGAAGAATTAATGAATTGAAGAGTTGCTTCTGTGAAAGAATAAATAAAACTGATAAACCCCTAGCCAACTTTATCAAAAATGGAAAGAAAAAACTCAAATTGATGCAATAAGGAATGAAAAAGATGAAATCACTACAGATCCTATAGAAATTCATACTTCAAAAACCTTTACTCTTATAGGATGGAAAACATAGAAGAAATAGACAGATTCCTAGATACATATGAATTCCCAAAGCTGAATGAAGAAGATATAAAACTCCTGAATAACCCAATATCAGTCAATGGAATTGAAAACATAATTAAAAACTTACCAACAAAGAAAAGTCCAGATCGTGATGGATTCACAGATGAATTCTACAAGAAATTTAAAGAAGATTTAAAGCCAATACTTCTCAAATTCATCAATGAAATTGAAAGGGAAGGAATTCTCCCTAAACCATTCCTGGAGGCAAGTATTATCATAATACCAAAACCAGAAAAAGAGCCAACCATAAAAGAGAGCTATAGGCCAATTTCCCTAATGAATATAGAATGCTCAATAAAAAAATTGTCATTGAAATACTAGCAAACAGAATGTAGCAAATTATTAAGAAGATTGTACATCATGACCAGGTGGGATTCATCCCAGGAATGCAGGGATGGTTGCATACATAATCAACATACATAAATCAATAAATATACCATATCAACAGAGCCAAAGACAAAAATCACATGACCATCTCAAAAGATGCAGAAAAAGCTTTTGATAATGTCCAATACTCACTCATAATAAAAACCCCACAGAAAATCAAAATAGATGGTGTTTACCTCAATCTGATTAAACCATCTATGACAAACCAACAGCCAACATCATACTAAATGGAGAAAAACTGAAAGCTTTCACTTTAAAATCAGAAAGAAAACAAGGATGTCCACTTTCACTACCCCTTTTCAATATATTTCTGGAAACATTAGCTAGAGCAATGAGACAAAAAAATAAAAGAAAAGAAATAAGGATAGTAAAGGAAAAAGTCAAAATTTCATTATTCGTATGACATAATACTCTACATAGAAGACTTCAAAAACTCCACCAAAAGTCTTGGAAATTTAATAACCACATTCAGTAGTGTAGCTGTATACAAAGTTAGCACTCAAATCCAATAGTATTCTTGTACAAAACAACAAACTCACTGAAAGAGAAATTAGGGAACTCACACTTTTCACGATAGCATCCAAAAAATCAAATATTTAGGAATCAATATAACAAAGAAAGTAAAAATCTACACAGTGAAAATTGTAGTACTCTGAAAAAAGAGATCAAAGAGAATTTCAGAAACTGGAAAAATATCCTTTGCTCGTGGATAGGAAGAATTAACATTATAAAATTGACCATACTCCCAAAACTGTTACACAGATTCAAAGCAATCCCAAAGAAAATAGCATTAGTTTACCTCATAGATCCAGAGGAAACATTCCTAAAATTCATCAGGAACCAGAAGAGACCTAGAATAGCAAAAGCGATTCTGGGCAAGGAAGGCAAGGCAGCAGGCACCATAATCCCTGATTTGAAATTATACTACAAAGCTACTGTAATAAAATCAGCATGGTACTGGCAAAAAAACAAACCTGAGGATCAATGGAACAGATTAGAAGATTCAGACACAGCTAGAAACACATTCAGCCACTTTATCTTTGACAAAGGGGCCAAACATGCTCACTGGAAGAAAGAGAGCCTCTTTAATAAATGGTGCTGGAAAAACTGGCTCTCCACATATGAAAGACAAAAATGAGACCCATGTCTATCACCATGAACTAAAGTCAGTATGGATCAAAGATCTAAATATAAAAGCAGAGACACCAAATCTACTGGAAGAGAAGGTAGGTAAAACTCTTGAAGACATAGGGATAGGCAGAGAGTTCAGGAACAAAAGACAAACTATATGAGAAGTACTTCAAAGAATGAACTACTGGGACCTCATCTTATTGACAAGTTTTGCACATCAAAAGAAATCACCAACAAAGTAGAAAGAAAACCCATGAATTGGGTAAATTTTTAGCCAACTATTCCTCAGAAAAAAGACTTCTATCGAGAACACATAAATAATTTTTAAAAATCAGGCCCCCAGAATTCAAATATCAAATCCAAATATGGATCATCTGATATGAATACACTTCTTAGATGAAGAAATACAAATGGCAAATAAACATGAAAAAATGTTCATCATTGGTCATTCAAAAAATGCAAATTAAAATAACACTGAGATTCCATCTCACCCCAGAAAGAATGGCCATCATCAAGAAGTCAACCAATAACAAATGCTGAAGGGGCTGCTGGGACAAAGGACCCCTTTTCCATTGTTGGTGGGAGTGTAGACTGGTACAATCACTATGGAAATCAGTGTGGATATTTCTCAGAAAACAGAATTAGAGGTCCCATTCAACCCTGCTATTCCCTTTCTAGGTATTTTTCCAGAAGAACTGAAAACATCACATCACAGTGATATATGTGGACCCACATCTATAGCAGCACAACTTTTCATAGCTAAGTCTTGGAAACAACCCAAATGCCCATCAACTGAGGAATAGATAAAAAAGATGTGTTTATTTATTTATTTATTTATTTTAAAATTTTATTTTAAAGACAAAAGAATGGAGACATATGAACCAGAAAAGCCATAAACAATACAGAAAATACAAAGTTATACAGAATATAGTAGGGAATTAGAACTGGATGTTGTATTACATAGTTATCTTCACATTAGTTAACACAAAAACATTAAAGGAAATACCAAATTATAGATAAGATAGTAGGGAATTT
>PVLD010016323.1:26264-45475 GCA_004027595.1 Dinomys branickii | reverse complement strand
TCATCCTCCTCCAGCACCACAGGGCCCTGCGTGCTTGCCAGGGCCTCCTCTAGGCACCTGGTGAGGCAGTGGGAGTACAGGGGCCAGCACATCATGGGGGAGTGCAGGAAGAGTGCCCGAGTGTGCACTGCACCAAAGCCTCGCACTGCAGTTTCATTTGCACCCCCACATTGGTGGCTGCTGGGCCTGTAGGGGCATGACCTGAAGCCTGGGCTTGTATGTGACAGGAGCATGGCAGAGGAGAACAGGCCATCGAGGTGTTCACTGCCGGGGAGCAGCCAGCCATTGGTGCCCTGGGGTTCAGTGCATAGCAGAAGTGATCAGAGTAGGGAGCACATGCTGGGTATCTGAATGCGCCCAGTACCTCGTCCCCCACTGAAGCTATCTTGGCAGCCCCCATTATTTGATGGGGCCGAGGCAAGCTCCAATGGAGGATTCCCAGAAAGGCCTGACTTTTCCCAGCAGTTCTAGATTGACACTCATCTTTCCAGTGATGCTCTCATTGACACTTAGTACACGGACTGCAAGGCTTAGCTGAAGAGATGGACAACGGCTGAGCTGCCTTTATCAGTGAAGCTGAGCAGCTCCAGACAAAGTGTCCTTCATCCCCACAATGAAAACAACAGCCTTGTTTTGCCTTTCCTCCAGCCTGTGGATGAATAAGTTGAGTAATAGGTGCGGCCAAGGGAGCCTCCTCTACACTTGAGGGTCCAATATCTGCACAGATCTGAATCATCTCAGGCAACATGACCCGTTTTTCGTGGGCTCTTAGAGCCTCTTTACACCACTTATTTGCATTTGAAAGGCTATTGCTAGCTTCTATGTTACTTAAGATCCTCTCACTAGCTTGCAATAAGTGTGAGGCAAAATCTTGAAAAGGCTCATCTGCACCCTGATAAATGGAAGCCAAACTGAGGTATGCCTCCCCCTTAGAAGGAAGTTCCCTGCAAGCCCTCATGGCCGCTATCTCAGTTTGCTCATACACTTGCGACTCCAAGGTCAGTTGATTGTTTGTGATAGCAAAGGCACCTTTCCCAGTGAGCAGTTCTTTTGGTAATAGCTATATTGTGAACAGCATTACCAGCAGTCTGATCTGCTGAATATTCAGAGAAATTTCCTTTCCACAATTAGTCACCCAAATTTAGACATACTTTATCTATTCCTTTCCAGTCATTTGGGGCCATAATCTGTTGTCCTGCAACTTCTACTAAACTCAAGGTAACGGGCGCAATAGGACCCTAAGTAGCAACAACTTGTTTTAACTCTTTTAGGGTTTTAAAAGGTATAGCTTCATAACGATGTGTAACTCGTCCCAGATTTTCAGAAACTTGAACTTCAGTAATAGGGTATGTATGTTGAAAACCCTCCACAGGCTTCCAGGCCTGTCTGGCTTCTCTGAGTACCAACTATGAGGGAGATAGAGAAAATGGTTCTACTCTCTGAGAGGCAGAAGTTCCAACCTGTGACATGGCAAAATTTCTCTGAGCTGAAAAGGCTGGGATTGCTGCCTGTGGCTCAGTCAAATCCATCAAGTGTTGTGAGTTAGAGTTCACAGAGAAACACTTCTCTGGTGGGGAAAACTCTCTTTTGACCCCACCACTTCTTCCTCCTTCAATCGGACCAGGCTATAGGGCTCAGACCTTGTTGGCGGCGCCATTCCTTCACCCTCCATGTCCTGCTCATTCCTGGGAGTTGATTTTAGCACAGTGTTCTGAGGAAATCCTTTATGTTTACAAAACCCCTCCAAACCAACATGCAGAATGTTAAATACAGGAGTCAAACACCAAACAAACACTTCTGCAGACATATATCCCCAAGAATCTTTGGTCTCTACTTGCACTTCAATATCCCTTTTTCTTCTCCCTTCTTTGTAACTTACATATTTTCTAGCCCTAGAGAGTACATATACCCATGTGTTATGGTTGATACATTGTGTCAACTTGGAGAGTCTAGAGGTTTGGCTGAGTGATTCAGCAGGAAGCCAGGGTGCTTACTTTGTACACATTCTGAGCCTGTGGAACAGAGCAGGGAGACTGTGTGAGAGCTACCTGCCCCCTGGGTGGGGGTAGGCTGTTTACACTGTAAGGGAAGGAAAGAGGCGGCTTGCAGCCATTCCTCCCTTTTGCTGATTGTTTTGCTGTGCTCTGCTGCCATGAACAGTTTGCCCTCTGCCATGTGCCACTCTGCCTCTGAGCCAGCCCAGTATGGACTGAAACCTGCACAAACTGTAAGCTAAATAAACCTTTCCTTCCTTCATTTTGGATGTTGGATATTTTGTCTCAGCAACGAGAGAAAAGTAACCAAGACACCATGCTTTACATCTTACATGCCAGTATCGTGCACACCAGTGCCGAATACCAGCTCGCACAAATGTGCTTCCCCGCTTCAGTTGCATGCTGTTGGGAAGCGTACCCACTGGCCCCATATTCTCTCTCTCAGGGAGCCCTGTTCAGCAGCAAATGCAGGGAACTCATTGGTCTCTTGGTGTACCCTGGGGAGGCATGGCGGTGGATATGAGGAACATAAAGACAAGAGACAAAAGCTGGGGTCAGGTGGAGCAGCATCTACTTCAGAGGTCTAGAGGACTCAACACCAGTAGTAGGGGCATTAATGTATACCCTTGCAAAGTTAGTATCATGAGAGGCAACGTTGCGTACAGACTGATGACTGAAATCATCCAGGCAGGATGTTTTTCTCAAGACTGATGTAGCTTGACTGCTTGAGGCACTCTGGCTCTGTCCTGTCCTCACACACAGGACCAATTTCCAGCTCCACCTGCTCCCAACACACCAGTATGCCCAGCAGGACTCAGGACACTGCCCTGGATGTAGAGCTCTGGGGACATTTTACAGCCACCTCTCTCTGCTAGACCACCTAAAGATACCGCTCACACTCAAAGATGCCCAGGGAGCCCGGTAGGTCCTGCAGAAGGAACCTGGCACAAGCCTGAGGCCCGTTCCAGGATGAGAATGGAGAAGAGTAGGTTGTTACACATGTGTGCAGGGCAGTGGCCACAGAGCCTGGACTCTGCCCTCACAGACTCAAATGAGAGGAATTACCAGGGTGTGAGGTCAGGGGAGGACGGAGCCATACGAGGTCCCAGGAACGTTCTGTGCTGCAGGGGAACCTGTTCTGCAAAGACCTGCAGAGTGTGCCTAGCAGCCTTAGTCGGGCTTCCTACCATCTGCCAGCCTTAGTCAGGCTCCCTACCACCTTGTTTTGGGATTCAGAGTTGGTTCTCCTGAAACCGTCTGGGTAACAGCAAACCCATCCCACAGGAGCCCAGAGACTTGTAGTCATTGGATAACATGGAACCCAGAAGTCCAACTCTTATTGGGTAATATTTTTAGTGGCATAGACAATCAAAAAAGGAAAGTTTGGACCTGGAGTGGTGGCATAAACCTGTGGTCCCAGCACTCTGAGAATCTGAAGCAGGAGGATAGCACGTAGGGTCCCAGTCTGGCAATTTAGCAACTCTGACTCAGAAAAAAAGTTCAAAAAGATCAAGTCCTGTGTGCAACCCCCAATACTGCAGTAAATATATAAAGAAAACAGAACTCCAAACTGTCCAAATATACAAGACGTTAATAGAGAAGAACTTCCATGTAGGATGATGAGAGAATTTAGGGACACTTTTTGCTTCTACTCAACCATTTCAGTGCACCTTAAAACGTTTGTTAATTTAAAACAGTTTATGTTACTCTCTCATGTCTCTATTTTGTTAAAAAAAAAAAAAGTCCAACGTGTGCACACAGGAAGGTTCAAAGTTTTCCTTGTGGAAACAAGGCTGCTACAATAATCGGTTTCTTGTTTGGGTTGCATGTATAATTTCTTGTGTGATTTTTTTTTGAGACAGAGTTTTGCTATGCAGTTCAGGCTGGCCTTGAGCTCACTTTGTAGCTCAGGCTGGCCTCGAACTCGCCAGGATCCTCCTGTCTCAGCCTCCCGTGTGCTGGGATCACACGCCTGGTCTTGTGTGATTTGAAACAGCTAATCTCTCCCATTTCCCTCCACTACGTACACTTTGATTGTGTTAAATGTTAAACATTACTGTTTTATGTTTTCTAGTATTTATTCCATTGCAAAACTTTTCTCATGTGAACTATTTATATGTACCTTGTCTTGTTCGTTATTGGAGAATTGTGTACCTAGTTTTGTTAAGAAAGTGCCAAACTGGTTTCCAGAGTCGAATAATAATAATAAATTTAAATAATTTTACCTGCCAAGCTGCAGCTCCCAGAAGGCAATGGGAAGAATCACCTGTCATTTTCAGATCTTTGATGAAAGGTCTGTCCACATCTTTTCCCGGATCCTAATAGCCATGTCCTTCTCATTCTTTTCAAACATGGGATTGAAGCAGGGGGCACATCCTGGTGCATGGAGGCCTGTTCCACAGGTGACTGTTTCCCAGTGACTGTGCCACTATGGCTCTTCTCTTGAAAGAGTTTCACTGTGTCCTGAAGAGCTGCTGGTGGGCACAGTGCAGTAATCAAACATCCAGAGTCCTGGTTGGTGTCAGCAGTTAATAGGAAAACTAGAAGGAAGAGCAAGGTGGGGTAAATCAGCTAAACTTCATCTTTCATAAGCTAAAGGCCCTGCAAAGAAATCAAGGTTATTTAATAAAGACGCTCAGTAAGTATATTATTTACTGGTTTGGAACTGTGGAAGTAACCTCATGAAAATCTTTCTTTAAAAGGGTGGGTGGGGGTGTAGCTCAGGGATAGAGTGCTTATGTAGCATGTGTGAGGCCCTGGGTGGGATCCTCAGTGACAGAAAGAAGGAAGGATGGGAGAGAGGCAAGGAGGACAAATGAGCAAAAACTCCTAAGGGTTAGTTTTTGCCACTCCAAAATGTCCCCTGCATTCCTGGTGTAATGGTTGATACACTGTGTCAACTTGAGAAGTTTGTGTTAAAGGGACTCAGCAGGGAGCCAAGGTGTTTACTCTGTAAACATCCTCATTCTGTGCAAGAGGAGGGCATGGACATTGTGTGAGTGCTACACCCAGCCCTCAGGGCAGAGAAGCCTGTTCACAATTAAGGGAGGGAAAGAGGCTTGTTCTGTCCCTTTTGCTCTCACTGATTTTGCTGTCTTCTGCTGCCTTGAACTGCTGCCGTCCGCCATGTGCCACCCTGTCTTGGAGACAGGTGGTTATGGTCTGAAACCTCCACAAACTGTGAGCTAAATAAATGTTTTCTTCCTTCATTTTGGGCATTAGGTATTTTGTCTCAGAAGTGAGGGAAAAGTAACCAAGACACCTGGTTTGGCAAAAGAGTTGGTTTTGTCCTTACAGAAGAAAGTGTAACGATACATCACTTATGCTCTGCTCTCAGGGTGCCCATACGTGTGAACATCACATGTGCACATCACATGTGCAATAGTGTAGGTGTGCTTCTCTCTGTACACGCGTCAGCATTTTGAAGCTTTTGAGAGACTCATCATGAGAAAACTAACCTTAGCCCATTGGTAAGATGAGAATCCTTATGTGTATTTATAAAATTGTGACCAATCCCACGAAACACTGTGTCATTTTTATTTTTTAACATACATGACTTTATTGTAAAATTTAAAAAACACAAAATCCTGAAAAACCCCAAACTTACTATTGTACTAATACCTGCAAATTTGCTATGGTACCATACACATGAAAGACACTGTTATGTTTTGGGGGATATTTTTGCAAGGGAAACAATATAATACAGGACACATATTTTATAAGATTATTTATAATAGAATGGTATACAAGAATGATATACAAGAGAGTGCAGGATCTGTCCACACACGAAGACCAAGGAATCTAGCCAAGGGCTTGGATCCCATAGAAGTGTCTTACATGAGTCCAGCTGAATACCTAGAGCCCATAACAATGCCTCCCACAAATCCAACTGGAGGTGCAGAGCCCAGGGCAACATCTCATGCAGGCCTGTTTCACAGATCTGTGCTGGGAAGGCCCAAAGGTCGGTGGTGGAATCTAGGAAGTCTGTGCCAGCAGGATGAAGGACCTGTGCTAGCAGGCTGAGGGATCTGCTCTGGAGCCAGGAAGCAATGCTCAGAAGAACCAGAGCTCCCCAGAAAGGTACCACAGCCATCCTAAACAACAGTGAGATCCTGAGCTCCTCAGATGACTCAGATGGCCAAGTTTCCATCAGGGGAGCCAACACCATCTTCCCCTCAAGAGCCAGGAAGCAATGCTCAAAGTGAGGACCGGAGCTCTCCCAAAGTGAACCAAGGCCATTCTCAGTGCCAGCTGGTCATGAGCTCTTCGGAGGATGAAAACAGCCAAGTTCATCAGGAAAGCCAGCATGACGAGCTCCTCCAACACAACCAACAGCTCCTTGCAGCTTCTACCAGCTCCAACAGCCTTTCTCTGCTCCCAACAACCATAACTTTTCCTTCTCCAGTTCTGCCTCTTATGCTGCTGGCAACAATCCCCAGGTGGGCCTCCCATACCCAGTACCATGTTACTCAGTTCAGCTGGGGGTTATAAGTTGACCACCAGTTATCAATCCACTACGGAAACCATTACATGTTTAGGAACATTCAACATCAAAAACTTTAAAATCTAACTGGATGTGTTAGCTCCTCAAAATTTACAACCTGAATGTTTTAACAGAGTATTTCTTTCAATGGAGAATTTTATCTGCTATACAAAAATCTGTACAGTTTTTGTAGTGAAACTAATGTTGAACTGCACTTGAATTCACACACTTAGCAAGACAATTGCCTGAGCACACATATTCCCCACATGCCATCGGAGGACAGCCACTTATTTGTCATCTTCTTCTTCCTCCTCTCCTCTACCTCATCTGGTTCATCCTTCTTTCTTGAGCCTGTCGGGCTACCAAGACCCTTCTTTCCTACTTCGCTTTTGCCCTTGGCACAGTACATAGCAATATCCTTTACATAGTTCTCCCTTAGGTGAGCTGCTTTTGTTCATGTGATTGTTTATGTTTGACTGCTCAGACCACACTTCACCCAGGTTTTTTGCAGTATCTCCAATGGACAGGCCTGAGTGTTCACTTTGGACCTTTGGATGACATGCTGTGCAAAACAAGAAGAAGGTAGATGGTGGTCTTTAAGGAGCATTGGGTTCTTTCTTCTTTCCTCTCTCTGCAACATCTTTGGGAGAAACGTAAGTTTTGAGCTTCCTGTCATCGCGGGCCTTATCCCTCTCTGCATCTCTTCAAACCTCGACCCCTTATACCCACGGTATTTCACCTCTCTGAGCACTTCCTGGAGAACTTGGCAAAGCTGACTGAGGAGTTGGGGTGCTGCTTCTTGTGCTCCTCACGGGAGGTCTGCACAAAGAAGGGGCACAAGAGGACTTCTTGCCATGTGACTTGTTGGGGTCTCCCTTGCCAGTGGTAGCAGGGCCTGGGGTGAGCTTTTCCTGAGTCCTGCAGAGCGGCTGAGTCCAACCGAGACGCGTGCTTCCTGAGCTCCAGCATGAACTCTGTTCTTCCACGTTAGAAGGGATTGTGTGGAATGGTGGACAGATTATATTAAATTTCTACATTTCACACATCTCTCTGAGTCTCTGTAACTTTTATTGCTGAATTTGCCACTGATTAAAATTTAAATTTTGAAAGGTTTAAAAATTGGTCCTTACAAAATTGTATCCACATATATTAAATTAAATTGCACATCAGTGAAAGTCATGGCAATTGCCTTCTTGATACTGAACCAAAGGTATTTCTATATGTATTTCAGCTAGTTACTCAACCATCTCATTTCTGGTATCTTGAGTCCTCACTAACCCTAAAATTAAGAGGAGAATTTCACTGAAATTAGCAAAACTCAGGAAGCCTAATTTGTCAGCATATAACAAACTTGCAGAGGCTGCAGCCCTGACTTTCAAAGTGGACTCGGATGTAACAGTTTGGAAGAAAAAACTTGAGCCTCAAGAGCATGAATTCTGAGTAGCAATTCAAAATTTTTTCATAAACAATTCATCAGAAACAAATATTGCTCTGAGGTAGAAGCTGAGCCCTGTCCAGAAAGTGTTAGTGGAAATGCAGTGTGCAGCTGTGTGGACTCATGTGCATGTCCCACATACTTCAAACCATGTTAATGTAGCCAGCGGTAAGAAAGCCAGGAATTAGTATATGTTCATGAAAACATCTTGACTTTACTATTAGTCTGGGAAGTTAAAAACTTATCTGGTTGAATTTTTTAAAATACACAAATGTCTTTTCCTCACAATTTTATTTAACCCAGTTGCATCAGCACAACATCTGGTAAGACAGGATGAAATTGTTTTCCTTTTAAATACGAGAAATTCCCAAGAGTCTCTTGTGAGAAAAAGCACTAGTGCTGCAAGAGCTAACAGATAATTTTGAACTTGGAAATATGTGAAAATGTGAATTTTGCAAAGGACAGAATACATGGTGAGTGCTCTGCACCGACATGGAGGACACTTTCGTAAGGGCACCGTGGAGTCCTTTTTCGGAAGGTGATGGTCCTTTTGTTAGAGAGCAGTTCAAGGATGTGAGTAAGTACTTCTTTTACTGTCCCACTTTGGGCTCACGTTGCTGGGCCCACATGGGTACGTCTATGTTAAGCAGCCGGGAACTGATATTTCAAGTCCAGGACTTCAGTGGCAGTTGCTATCCTTCCTCCTCCCTTGACCTTGGCTTTCTCAGAGCTGACTCTGAACAAGAGAAGGGAGGGAGGAGGGTGGGTGGGGGGTGACAGGCTCTGCTGACCAAGCACAGTTAGGCTCTGGAGCCTCCTCTCAGCCTACCTGTGAGCTTTGGTGCAAAACTCCATTTTAGCAAAACTCTGGGGAAGTCAGTCTAGCAGGAACTCCAGCCTTTATACCTGACCAGGCTCTCCATCTCCTAGGCCCCAGGTGATTCTGGCCCACTTTCGGCAGGGGTCCTATTTACCAGAATTCCCCTTACTCCTGATGTTTGGCTCTTGAACTTTCTGTTTTCTGAGACAGGGTGCACACAGGGTATCCTTATGTAGCCCCGAGTGGCCTGAAACTCATGTTGATCCTCCTGCCTTGGCCTCTCTCGTGGAGGATTACAAGCATGTACCACCAAGCCTGGCTACCTCTTAGTTATTTTCCATACACTGACCCCAACCTGCTGTTTACCTTTAAATTCCCACTTGTCCCCATATTCAGAGTTTGACCCAATATTTCCCCCAATGCAAGACATCAGGGCAGTGGTCCCTTCACCTGTCACAGTGGTCCTGAATAAAGTCAGCCTTACTATTCTTTAATGCAGGGCAATGAAGAATTTTGCTGTAAAGGTGTTCTGAGGACCAGTGGAATGTATATCCCAGAGTCATCCCCCACCAGGCTCTCAATGGCCTGGGTGCCACAGCACGCTGGGAGACAGTTGGGGCAGCTAGTGGTGAGGTCACACTGCAAGGGACTGACCCAGGAGGCCTAAAGCACCTCTATTCAACAGACTTCTTCCTGCTTCTGAAACCCTAATGAACTCTGATATCTAGGAGATCTGTCATTGCAAAGAAATTGAAAACACATTTTCTTTTGTCCAGCTTTGTGTCCTGTGTCCTTACTGTAAACAGACAGACCCTTGGCAGCTGTGATAAGCCGAGAGAGTGGGGTCTGAGAGGGAGTATGTGAGACCCCTAGTTTGTTTTCTTTGGCCATGATACTGAAAATTTCACTTCAATCCAGAGTGATAGCCCAAGTGAGAGTCCCTGACTTGGGCTCGGATTGCATCTTCAGCAGGAACTCAGGGCACACTTTTCTCCAGAGTGTGGGCGGCAGTGCTGTCTTCTGTTGTTTCTGTGGACCAATCTCTCTTTTGCAACAGGGCAGATGTTTTGGGAATTGGACTATCAAGCCCCAAAAGAGCTTCCCAGTGCTGCTCAGTGGACCTAATGTGCCCTCCGTGACCCACAGTTAGTATCCAGCACCAGATCACCCATCAGCACCCTGTAATGTTTTCCTCTGGATATTCTGGAACTTCAGAGAGAGAGATGTAGGCACATTTCTTTCAACTGCATGCTCTTTAAGCAGTTGATCTCCTGGTCTAATTTTCTGCTTCCTTCTTCCTTGCCTTGTACACATGTTATAAATATAAAATGCTCGAGTAGAGGGATGAGGTAGGCTTTGTTAATACTTGACATTACTGGTTCCCTATAAAGTACACTTGGTCTCCGACTTATAGTGGTTCACCAGTACTTTCAGATTTTGAACTGGATCTGTTTAGTGGCTAATGATGTTCAGTCCCAATCTTCTCTTGAGATGCTGGCCTGTGGTGTGGGCTATAGCTCCTAGTCAGCCTGCCAGTCACAATGGGGAACAATTGACTCTATGGTCTGATGTGTTGCTGTGCCATGATGTTGGTAGGTAAACTGTACTAACTGTATTTTCCATTTAGGATGTTTTCAATTTATGGTGGAATTGTTGGGTGTGACCTGAAAGTAAATTGAGAAACGTTGTGTAATAATTTGGGTGAGATAATCTCAGATATCTTAAACAAGAATATTTTTGCTCTGCACTTTGGGACCAGATTCTCAAAAACAAAACAAAACAACACAACAATGAATGGTCTCTTGAAGTCCTAACTTCCCAGACACATCCACGATATACAGTACCTTGATTCATGCTGGGCTCTGGTCCCTGTGCCTCACAGTTTGGTGCTTGCTCTGGAAGGGGCCTGAGATGAAGCAGCCTGGAAGCTCACTCTGGTTCCCAGAGAGGAAAGCTGTCTCTGCAGACACAAGGTAAGCCTCCCTGCTCAGGTCAAGTGAGATGTACCCAACTAACTGAGCAGTACTAGTCCCAAGAAAGGCCCATGGCTATTGTAAATTACAAAAACAACATGAAGTTTTACTCCAAAAGAGATTCATTCCACATGGCAGGCAACGTTAGGAAAAGGAATTCAGTGCAGAACCTGTCATATTACCAGAGAACATTTAATCAGGTATCATTCAAGAAGGGGTTTCTTATTTAATGCTGAGCCTCAGAACAACTCCAGAACAACTCCACTTCAGGTTTCTCTGTGTTGCCTTGCCACAGTAACTGGGTGAGAGGCAGCTACAGGAGATAGTTGTGGAGAGGGTATGGGTGGGCTAGACAGAGACCCACTGAGAAGTTTAAGTTCAAACTCAGAAGGGACACAGGCCCTACCCTGAAATGAGAAGATAGGCCTGCTGCGCATGGCTCTCAGAAGTGGTTAGGTCTGAAAGTGTTGGTATCAAGTACAGTGATTTCCTTGAATTCTTGCTCTGCTACCTATGCCCACCACAGATCAGAGGTCCGATTGCATTGCCTATTTACCAGTGTGAGCAAGGACATGCCTCTGCTTTGATGGTTGCCAAAGCCTGGGGTGAACAGAGAGAGGGGTTTCTGAAACGGGGTAGGGCACCTCACATACTTACAGGCCATAAAGCTCAGCAGAGAAAACTGTGATTTGCTGGATTTCAAAACTGAGGGTCCTGGGGGAAAACTACTTGCTCAAAAATATATAGAGCCAGGCATTGTGGCCCACGCCTGTAATCCCAGCACTCGGGAGGCTGAGCCAGAGGATCATTGTGAGTTCAAGACCAACCTGGGCTACAAAGGGAACTCAAGGTCAGCCTGAACTGCATAGGGAGACCCTGTCTCAAAATGACCAAAGGGGGAAAATATATATATATATATATATATATAGAGAGAGAGAGAGAGAGAGAGAGAGACAGACAGACAGACAGACAGACAGAGATACAGAGAAAGAGAGCGAGAGAGACAGACAGAGAAATTTTCTGGACTCACTTATTTTTCTTAACTTCTTCACTGAATTTTTTGGGAGTTGGGGAATTTTCCTTTGTTTCTTTTTCTCTGTTTAACTTTTTCTTTCTTATATTTTCATTTTTCTTTTCTTTTTACAATGTATTTTAAAAATAAAAGAAGGAAAACATTAATAAACAGACATTCATGTATAAAATAGCATAAGAACAATACAAACAATACAGATTTACAGACAAAGTGGTAGGAAATCAACAATTGTGGTTGTATTACGTATTGATACCTTAAGAGTGCTTTCTCAGGAAAACAAATAGAGACATGCGTATTTGTCAAACAAGTAATCATTAACTGCTCCTTTCAGCAAAGCAATAGAAGACAGTAGTACAACCTTTAGCCATCCTGTATACACATACATATATAATTACCCCTTCTTTCCCTTCTCTTTTACCACACCCCAGTTGCCCTTTACTTTTGAGCATTTTCCTTTCATTTCACAATGTCTATCATACCTCCTAGTTTTTATTCACTCTTTCAGGTTCCTACACTACTGAGACAATATGTTGCTTACACATGTAGGTCTGATTTATTTTACTTGTATGTTCTCTAGCTGTGACCATTTACCTATGAAAGCCTCGAGTTTATCTTTCTTTATAGCTGAGTAATATTCCATTGTAGAGAAGTACCACAGTTTTTCTATCCGGTCCTCAGGGGATGGACATTTGGGTTGCTTCCACAATTTAGCTATTACAAATTGCGCCCTATGAACATGTGTGCACATATATCACTCTGATATGATCTTTTCAGATCTTCTGGGAAAATACCCAGAAGGGGAATAGCTGAGTTGTATGGGACCTCTAGACTTAGTTTGCTGAGGAATCTTCAAGCTGATTTCCACAGTGATTTCACCAGCCTCATTCCCACCGGCAGTGGAGAAGAGTTCCTATTTCTCCACAGCCTTGCTAGTATTTGTTATTGGTTGATTTCTTAGTGCTGGCCGATCTTCCTGGGGTGAGATGAAATCTCAGTGTTGTTTTAATTTGCATTTCTTGAATGACTAAAGATGTAATGTAGAATATTTTCTCATATATTTATTTACCGCTTGTATTTCTTTATCTGAGAAGTGTGCGTTCATCTCAGATGCCCATTTCTGGATTAGGTCTTTGAATTTGGAGAGGTTCATGCTTTTTAATTCTTTGTATGTTCTAGATAGAAGACCTTTGTCCGAGGGACAGCCAGCTAGGATATTTTCCCAATTTCTGGGTTTTCTTCTTACTCTGCTGGTGATTTCTTTAGATGTGCACAAACTTTTCTGTAAGATGAGGTCCCAATTATTGATTCTTTGAAGTGTTTCCCTTCCAGTTTGATTTTTGTTCGTGAACTCTCTGCCTACTGTAACATCTTCAAGATTTTTACCTGCCTTCTCTTCCAATGGATTTAGTGTTTCTGTTTTACTATTGAGATCTGTGGTCCATTTTGACTTGAGTTTGGTGCATAGTGATAGACTTGGGTCTGTTTTCAGTCTTTGGCAAGAGGCAAGCCAATTTTTCCAGCACCAGTTATTAAAGAGGCTATCTTTCTTCTGGTGAGCTTGTTTGGCCCCTTTGTCAAATATCAGGTGGCTGAATGTGTTTCTGGTTGTGGCTGCATCTTCCAGTCTGTTTCATCGATCCTCAGCTCTGTTTTGTAGCCAGTACCAGGCTGACTTTACTACAGTAGCTTTGTAGTTTAATTTCAGGTCAGGGATTTTGATTCTGCCTGACTTGTCTTTGTTGCCCAGGATTGCTTTTACTATTCTGGGTCTCTTCTGGCTCCAGATGAATTTAAGGCACATTTTCTCTAGATCTTTGAGGTATGATAATGCTAGTTTAATGGGAATTGCATTGAATCTGTACACCAATTTTGGTTGGATGGCCATTTTACAATGTTGGTTCTTCCTAACCATGAGCAGGGAATGGTTTTCCATTTATTGAAATCCTCTTTGATCTCTTTTTTCAGAGTGCTGTAGTTTTCATTACATAGATGTTTTACTTCTTTTGTTAGATTGATTCCTCAATATCTCAGTTTCTTGAATGCTATTGTAAAAGGTATGGTTTCCCCAATTTCTCTCTCAGTCTGTTGTTTGTGTATAGGAATGCTATTGATTTTGGGGTGTTGACTTTATATCCAGCTACTCTGCTGAATTTTTCAATTAATTCAAGGAGTCTTCTTGTGGAGTTTTTGGGGTCTTCCATGTAAAGTATCATGTCAGCTGCAAATAATGATAGTTTTACTTCTTCCTTTCCTATCCTTATTCCGTTTACTTCTCTCTCTTGTCTAATTGCTCTGGCTAATGCTTACAGAACTATGTTGAATAGTAGTGGTGACAGTGGACATCCTTGTTTTGTTCCTGACCTTAAAGTAAAAGTTTTCAGTTTTTGTCTGTTTAGTATGATGTTTGTTGTTGGCTTTTCATAGATGGTTTTAATCATGTTGAGGTAAAGATCATCTATTCCTATTTTTTCTAGGGTTTTTAACATGAATGCATCTTGGACTTTATCAAAAGCTTTTTCCACATCTACTGAGATGATCATGTGGTTTTTGTCTTTGGCTCTATTGATATGGTGTATTCCATTAACTGATTTGCAAATATTGAGCCATCCCTGTGTTCCTGGAATGAATCCAACCTGGTCGTGGTATATAATTTTCCTTATGGTTTGCTGCATTCTATTTGGTATTATTTTATTGAGTATCTTTGCATCTATGTTCATTAGGGAGATTGGCCTATAGTTTTCTTCTTGGTTGGGTCTTTCTCAGGTTTTGGTATCAGTATAATCCTTTCCTCCAGAAAGGAGTTAGGGAGAATTGCTTCCTTTTCTATCTCATTGAAGAGTTTGAGGAGTGTTGGCATTAAATCTTCACTGAGTGTTTTATAAAATTCTGCCTTGAAACCTGTCAGGGCCTGGGCTTTTCTTTGTCGGTAAGTTTTTAATGACATTTTCAGTCTCTTCAATTGATATTGGGTTGTTTGTGATTTTTATATCTTCCTGATTCAACTTTGGTAGTTGGTACATTTCTAGGAATCTGTGCATTTCTCCTGAGTTTTCTGTCCTATGGGTGTAAAGATTTTCAAAGTAGGTGTTAATGATCTTTTCAATTTCTGTAGGATCTGTAGTGATGTCATCCTTTTCATTCCTTATTGCATGAATTTAAGTTCTTTTTTTTTCTTTTTTTGATAAGGTTGACTAAGGGTTGCTCAATTTTATTTATTCTTTCAAAGAACCAACTCAGATTCCCTTATTTTTTGTAGTGTTGTCTTTGTTTCAATTGCATTAATTTCTGCCCTGAGCTTTATAATCTCCTCCCTTCTTTGGGCTTTGGGCTTGACTTGTTCTTTTTCTAAAAGTTTGAGGTGCAGCATTAGGCTATTTACTTGCTCTCTTTCTGTATTCTTTATGTGTGAGTTCACTGCTATAAATTTCCCTCTGAGGGCTGCTTTCATTGCATCCTACAGATTCTGGGAAGTTGTATTTGCATTTTTGTTTGTTTGTCAGTATTTTTTAATTTCCTCTTTACTTTCTTCTGTGACCTATTGGTAGCTCAGGGGGTTGTTGGTTAATTTCCAAGTGTTTCTGGAGTTTTTGGAGTTGCTTTTGTCACTAATTTCCAATATCATTGCACTGTGGTCAGATAATACGCATGGGATAATTTCAGTTCGTTTGCATTTAGGTAGGTGTGCTCTATTGTATAGAGTGTGGTCCATTTTAGGGAAAGTCCCATGTGCAGCTGAGGAGAATGTGTATTCTGATGTTGTGGGGTGGAACACTCTGTATACATCCACTAAGTTCATTTGTTCGCAGCTTATTTCAGATATTAATTCTTTGCTGATATTTTGTCCCGTTGACCTATCTCTTTGTGTCAAAGGTGTGTTGAGTTAAAGCAAGTTATTGCTACTTATGGCCCTACTGCTCCTGTTACCTTGAGTTTAGTACAAATTCTAGGACAACAGATTATGGCCCCAAATGACTGGAAAGGATTAGACAAAGTATGTCTAAATTTGGGTGACTATTTGTACAAAGGAAATTTCTCTGAATATTCAGCAGGTCAGACTGCTGGTAATGCTGTTCACAATATAGTATTAACAAAAAAAAAAAGGATCAATGGGAAAGGTAGCTGCCTTTGCTATCACAAACAATCAACTGACCTCTTTTCATTTAGTTCATAAGTTGCCAGAAGTGCCCCAACAGCTTGCTTTTCTGAGAGTTATTGACATTATAAAACACCATGAGCATTTCCCCTGACAGAGAGACCTACCTGGGTGTTGAGGGTTTCTCAGGGGCGTAATTCATGGGAGTCCCACTATGCAGGCAGTTTGTTCAATGACTCATCTCCCCTGGGAAGGACCTGTCAAAGATGGGATGCTTAGGTCCCTCAAGAAGCTGTGTGAGATGTCCCAGGTGTCTGTGTCCAGGTGGGGTCTTGTGCAGACTGCAAGGTTTCCCTGTGAGGTCGTGGAGTCCTCTGGAAGCTTCTGGGTGAGGTCTCCATGGGAGGACTATATGGGGTGGCAGGGCTCTCTTTGGGCTCTGTTTGAGGTGTGTGGGGGAGGTCTGTGTGGGAGACATCTCTCTATAGGTCTCTGAGAAGCCCTGTGTGAAAGATCTGTACACTGGGCTTCTGTGTGAGGGCCTGTGGGGCAGCACAGATCCTGGTGAGAAGTCTTGTGCAGGGTGCTCCGGAAGGCGTAGGGTCTGTGGGGCAGTGGGAAGGCTGTGTGCCATGAGGGCCCTGGCAGAGATTCCTGTGTTTGAGCTCTGTGGAGCAATGTGATGTCCCTGCCAGAGCCCTGTGGGCAGTCCGTGCAGAGGGCTCAGAGTTAGGACTCTGTGGAAAGCTTATCAGCATGGTGTCTATACGAGGGCCCCACAACATGTCTGTGGGAAGTCTGTGAAGAGTCTGAGGGTTCTCTGAGCTTGCAGCAGAAACTGTAGAGTAACCTGAAGAATGTGTACAAGGTCTCTGGCGAATGGCCTGGGTGCTGCCTGGGGGACTCTCTGGGGAGTGAAATTGGGTTGTGCCAACCAAGGGTTCTCTGTTGGGCCTGTCTGTGTGTCCCCATTACTGACAGAGTGAAGTCTCCCTATAAGGTGTCTGGTTTGTGTCTAAGCTCTCTATGAGAGGTCTCTGGGAGAGCACACTGGGAGGTCTGGCAAGTCCCACACAGTCTCAGGGGAAGTGTTGGAAGTGGGACACAAGGTCTCTGTTGGGGTGACACCAGATCTCAGAGCTACATGATGGTCCTGTGGGGAGACTGGGATATTTAGGTGTGTAACACACACACACACACACACACACACACACACGTGGCAATGAGAGTTCTCTGTGAGCTGTCTCTCTAGGAGATCTGAGAGGTCTCTGAATGTTTTCACTGCAGGCCTCATGGTCCCTTATGGACACTGAGATTTAGAAGGACAGAGGAATATACTCCCTCCATGATATACCTGATCTGTTAGCCTAGGCAGCTTATGCTACTTAAACTGGCAGGAGCCCTAGGTCTGTGCTCAGCTCCTCTCTGTTCTAGAACATAGCTTAGTATCCTGAGAGAACCTAGCAGCAGCCAGGCATGGCCCCTCTTGGTCAGGGTCCCTGCTGGGACCAGGCCTGCTATGTGCCACAGGGCCCAGCCCCTTCAGCCAGTCCTGGCTTCTCTCCCATGGCTGTGTCCATACTGGGGTGCAAAAGAGGCATCCAGGTCTCCATGACAGGAGCCAACTTCAGGGCAGCATGAAGTACCACCAGCCAGGTCTGAGGGTGGGTGGCTAATTCTCCCTGCCTCCCAGCCACAGTCCTTTCCTGCAGGTGGGCCCAGGGCTCCTTCCCCTTGTCTAGAAAAGCAGCACTTGCTGAGGACACTCAACCCCTGGAATGAGGACGGAGGACCTCTACCTATGTCTGCTGTGTGCCACATGGCACAGGACATGCTCTTAGAGAAATGCCTGCCCCTCTCCATGCCTCTTGACCCCTGCTGCTTTTCCATGATGACCAGGGCCCACAGGGAGGGAAACCAACATTAGAAATACAGTGAGAACAGAACAAACTCACCTCCGGAACTATCTCTACCCCGGACATTTGAACAGGTCATTCCCAGTCTCCTGTGGCACAAACCTGTATGATCGAGCCTTCCCCTGTGGACTCAGGGCTAAACAGGTCTGGGAGCCAGCCAAGACTTGCTGTGTGACCCGAGGGCAGCCCCTCTTCAGGAACAGTCCTGGAGCTGCTCACACATGGAAAGGTTGCCAGACTTTGAGTCACATCTTGGGTCCCTTGTCCTCCCTTCTCCATCCGTCGTCAGTCCATCCTCTCTGCAGATGAACATGGTGCACCAAGCATATTGATGAGAAGTCAAACTTCCCTAGTGAGCTCTGCCCTTTCTCAAACCTGGCCCTCTATGTGGGAGCTAAAGGGGGCTTCTCTGGGTCTGGGATTTGAGGCAGGTAGGGCGGGGGGGGGGGTAGAAAGAGCCACTTGGCCCCTGGTGCCACCTGCTTCTCGTGGACAGCAGTGGAGCCTTGGGAGCGGGCCCTCCTCCCCACCATTTACGCTGGCTTTGTGCCTTGCTGCTAGTGCCTTGGCTCCCATCTTTTGTTTTCCCCCACATCCCACCCTGTCCGCAGTGCCTGAGCGTCAGTTACTGGGCCTCATGTCCCTATTTCACCACCCAGAATGCTGACTGGAACTGAGCGTTGTGAGATGGGCCAGGGCAAATGCCCCGTGAGCAGGGCCTCCCTCACACACAGGTGGATTTTCCACCCTCGGTGCTGCTCTAGTGTGAGAGACGGCCAAAGCTCTGGCGTGGGGACTCTAAACTCTCCATTTAAGCTGAACCAAAAAGGCCCCTCTCCATCGTGCCCTTTTCCAGGGGTGACATCATCTGTTCCCTTCCACAGATCAAGGGCAAAATTTGTCCTTCTGACCTCAGGCCCAGTGTCCTCGCATGCCAACTGCCACCCGTTTTGGTACTGGTGGAGCCCCGTGGTCTCCCCTTGCTGGAACTGTGGGGGAATTGTCAGCCTAAGATGTCTCTGTGCCCCTGGCCCCTGCAGCTGCCTGAGGAGCTGTGGAAAGATGTGTCGAACCAGATCCCTGGGTGTGGTCATTGTGGGTTTTCCTTGGCTTGTCTTTACAGTTTTTTGGTTCCAGTAATGATGAAAACAGAAATCAGTAAAGGAACTCGGGGTGAAGATGGGCTTGCACCCGTCACCCTCTGCCACACTCTGTCCCTCTAGACAGCAGAGCCCACGCCAAGCACAGAGCAGACAAAAGTCACTTCCCTCTTAGGTGGCCAAATGGGTATACTGAGATGCAGTACATACCAGGGACGGATAGTGTGAGAAAATCATTTTCCTCTACGTAGCTCATCATTTTCCTGACGTGTTTTCCTAGGAAGAAAGACTGCAGAGAAGTTTCTCCGTTGTTCACTCGAGACACTTTGAGACACTTCAATGGAAAGATGACAGTGCCTGGGGC
>PVLD010016323.1:0-26164 GCA_004027595.1 Dinomys branickii | reverse complement strand
GTCTGGGTTATGGGGTTGTCTCTGCCTGATAGGACGGCTGTGGGATGTGGGCGTGGCTGCACACCCTGGCGTTCTCCTGTGCTCTGAGAAGCAAGACACGTGCAAGATTGGGGCTTGATCTCCTTCCTCTTTGTCCGGCTTTAACTGGAGTGCACAAAATGCATGTCGAGGCCTCATTTTGGCTTCTATCATCCAGTCCTAAGCAGCTGAGCCTGGTCAGTGCTGTGGTGCACTCGTAGTCTGCTTTCGGCCGGTCTCTGGCTCGGGGCCGTGGGGGAGGGCAGGCTTGCCTCCTTGCTCGGTGTCGTCCTGCCCTTTGATTTTTTTCTCAGGTGAAAACCACTGCAGCAATTTTTTCACGCTGCTTTGGAAGCAGCCTTCTGCAGGCACTGGCCTCTTCTGTGGGAGATGCTGAGGTTTACGCTGTACGGGGTCTTCTCTTCCACCTTCCTGAGTGGGCTTAGAGCACCCCAAGACTCCCAACATATCCCCATGTTTCCCTGGGCTCGGACTCCAACTGACCTCTTGTTTATAAGCAGGGACAAACATCTTGCTTTGGTTCTTCTGTGAGTGCTGGTGCTTCCCGGTCCTGGGCTTCTCCTGGCACGGTTGGGCCCCTCTGTCTGCCCAAAGGCCTGGCTGTCCTGCATTGTGGGGAACACACGTTCCAGGAAAGAAGGGCACTTTGGGGCCACCTCTGCCGACCCTTTGGACAGTCCTGCTCTCTCAGGATCTGCCCAGGTTGTATGTGAGTTGCTCTGAAGTCTCCCCACTCTCCTGTCTAGTTGGGGGGGCCTCTGAGGACCCCTGGCCATCACCCAGAGGGATATTCATCAGGTCCCCCTCATTGTCCTTACACAGGAGAGAGGAGACAAAGATAGACTCCTTCAGTGTAACCTCCTCTCCTGGAAATGCCTGAGGTGGTTTCACCTGGTATTTCGCGTAGTCGACTGTCAAGTCGGCCCAAGATGCCCCACCACACGAGGGGGGACGGGAAAACTGTGGAATGGGTGAGGGAGGAGCCTTTGTGGGCTTAAAGATGTTTATGGCCTTGAGAAGCTGGAGGGGGAGGCCCCAACTGGGCCTGATCCTGATCTTTGTGACATGCATGTCCAGGTCCTGCAGAGCACATGAGTTGGAGAAGGAAAACTTCAGAGCGCAGCTCACACAGGTTGCTGGGTTCATACAGGTTACCTGAGCCCTGGGGGACGCTGGCCTTCTGGTCTCCACCTAGGTGTCCAAGACTGAAAAGGACCACAGGTGAAAGTAAGCCAGGACCGGCGCCCTCTCAGCGGGATCAGCCACTCGTGCATCTGCTCCCTCTTTACCCCGAAATGCACATTCAGTATGCCTTCTCCGTGCTCTGTGTCTGTGCTTCCTGGTGAGGCATTTCTGCTCGCTCTGCCTGTGGGCCTCATCGCATTTCTCTCTGCCCCCTCAGAGGTCACTCCCTGGACTTTCTCAGGGGAGCTTCCTAAGGCCCTGGAGAGACCTTTCGGGACCTTGCCTAGAATATGCCCAAGATTCCTGCCCAAGTCCTGGCTTAGCTGGAACCTCACCTTCTACACATCCTTGCTGCATTCAGCTGTAGACACGGACAAGTGTGAGGGCCCGGGCTTGTCCCTTCCCTGACATGAACCAGCCAACTCACACTGAGGCTGTGCAAGGTCTGCAGACTCCTGGATCTTGCAGAGCAGGTCCTGCTGGTGTCCAGTGATCTACTTTTCAACGTGCTGCTCCAGTTTTTTCCAGAGCTCAGGGCTGATTGAAAAACCCCCAGGAAGGGTGTCAGGAATACACTTGTCCTGGTGAGGGCTGTGAGCGGAATAGCTGTTGCCCTCCTGAAGGTTTTCGACTGCAGAGGGCATAGCACTTGGCACTCCAGTTGTTTCTTTGACAAGGTCTGTCCTGGGTGTTCAAGTTCAGCTGGGACGAGAGACTGTGGGTTACTATGGGATGTATGGCAGGCTGCTCCACAGTCCCTATTGTGGGACAGAGAATGTGGTAACAGTATTGGGGGAGAGGACTAGAGGTTTGTCTGTGTCTGGGTATAACCCAGAGGTGGGGGCTGGAATTGGTGTGGGGATCGTAGCTCCTAAAAGAATGGGACCTGGGCTTGGGGATGCCATGGGGACATCTTATTGTGCAGGTGACTTGGGCAAAAATGTAGGAATTTGTTAAATAAGAAGGTGAGATGTTACAGAAGAGGAGGGTTCTGCGAGATCCAGGCAGCAGCCACCAAAGACTCCCTGTGCAGATTGGGCAGAGCCAGGAAAAACTGGTTCCATTTCTGCGCAAATGGGATCCCACAGGATCTTCAGATAAGAGAGTTGGTGAGGACCAAGCTGCTGATCCGGCTCCTCTTTTGTGTCCCACCAGAGTTGGGGGATCTGGCAAGACCAGAGGAGCAACGTTCCAGGAGGGAATGTAAAAGTGGCTGGGGTGAAATTCTTTCCAGGGGAAGCAGGGGCTCTGGGGGCAGAAAGGCAGTAAGAGATGTGTGTGGACACACAAGATCCGAGGTGGTTGTGGACCAGCCTGGAGATAGAGAGGCCGGAAGTACAAGGTGCTGGGTGAGAGAAGAGGGGGCAGCCTCTACCGGGGACAGAGTGGCAGGGAGGCTGTGTGGAAGTGGCTGTGGTGAAATTCTTTCCAGGGAAAACAGGAGCTCTGGGGGCTGAGAAGCGGTAAGGGATGTGGGTGAACACACAAGGTCAGAGGTGGCTGTGGACCAGCCTGGCGATGGAGAGGCCAGAGGCTGAAGGTGCTGAGTTAGAGGAGCGGAGGCAGCATCTACCAGGGACAGAGCAGCAGGGAAGGATGTTGGGACAAGAGACTGTGGGTTACTATGGGGTGTAGAGCGTGGTTACTATGGGATGTAGGGTGTCCTCTCTCTCAGACAGGGAGGGAGTGTGGAAGTGGCTGGCATGAAATTCTTTCCAGGGGAGGCCCAAGCTCTGGAGGCTGAGAGGCAGTAAAGGATGTGGGTGAACACACAAGGAGGTAGTGGAAAAGCCTGCTGATGGAGAGGCCAGAGGTCGATGGTGCTGAATGAGAGGAGAGGGGCCAGCCTCTAGTGGGGACAGAGCCGCCTGGGGAGTGTGGAAGTGGCTGGGATGGAATTCTTGCCAGGGGAAGCAGGAGCTCTGGAGGCTGAGAGGCACTAAGGGATGTGAGTGAACACACAAGTTCTGAGGTGGCCGTGGACCAGCCTGGTGATGGAGAGGCCAGAAGCACAAGGTGCTCAGTGAGAGGAGAGGGGGCAGCCTCTAGCGGGGACAGAGTGGCAGGGAAGGACTGTGGAAATGTCTCTGGTAAAGTTCTTTCCAGGGAGAGCAGGGACTCTGGGGGTAGTAAGGGATGTGGGTGAACACACAAGATCCGAGGTGGCTAAGGACCAGCCTGGCGATGTAAAGGGCAGAAGTATAAGGTGCTGAGTGCGAGAAGAGGGGCAGCCTGTAACAGAGACAGAGAGACAGAAAGGGAGTGTGGAAGTGGCTGGGATGAAATTGTTTCCAGGGGTATGACGAGATCTAGGGGCTGAGAGGCAGGAAGCAGTGTGGGTGAACACACAAGATCCGAGGAGGCAGTGGACCAGCCTGGTGATGGAGAGGCCAGAGGTAGATGTTCCTGAGTGAGAGGAGAGGGGGCAGCCTGTACTGGGGATAGAGCTGCAGGGAGGGCGTGTGGAAGTGTGTGGGATGAAATTCTTTCCAAGGGAAGCAGGGGCTCTGGGGGCTGAGAGACAGTAAGTGACATGGGTGAACTCACAAGAAGGTGGCAACGGCACACTTGTCCTGTTGAGGGCTGGGAGTTGAGTAGCTGTTGCACCCCTGAAAGCTTTCCACTCTGGAGGGCATAGCACATGGCCACTCTAGTTTCTTGGACAGTGGCTTTCCTGGGGGTTGAAGTTCAGTTGGCACAAGAGGCTATGGGTTACTCTGGGATTCAGAGCAAGCTGCTCCACAATCCCTGTTTGTGGGACAGAAAAAGTGGTAACATGATTGGGGTAGGGGACTGGAGGTGTGTCTGAGACCAGGCCTAAACCAGAAGTGGGGGCTGGAATTGGCGTGGGGCTCGGAGTTGCAGACAGGATGGGGCCTGGGCTTGGTATGCACTGGGGACGTTTCTCCTGCAAGTGATCTGGGCAGAAATGTAAGATACTATTATATATATAGGTGGGATGGTGTGGATCAGGAGGGTTCTGGGACATCCAGGCAGCAGACCCCAAGGACCCGCTATGAAGAATGGGCAGACCCCAGAGAAACTGGTTCCATCTCTGCCCAAAGCGGATTGACGGGATCTTCATATATGAGATTTGCTCTGGCTGTACCACCCTGAACGCGCCCATTTCCTAAGATATGAGAGTTGGTGAGGACCAAGCTGCTGATCAAGGTTTCCTTTTGTGTCCCACCAGAGTTGTAGGGTTGAGGCCAGACCAGGAGGATGTGGTTCAGGGAGGGAGTGTGCAAGGGGCTGGGATGAAATTCTTTCCAGAGGAAGCAGGGGCTCTGGGGACTGAGAGGCACTCAGGGATTAGATGAATACACGAGGACTGATGTGGTTGTGGACCAGTGTGGTGATGGACAGGCCAGAGGTAGAAGATGCTGAATGAGAGGAGAGGAGACAGACTCTACGTGGGACAGAGCAGCAGGAAGGGAATATGGAAGTAGCTGGAGAGGAATTCCTTCCAGGGGAACCAGGGGCTGTGGGGCTTGGGAGGCAGTAAGAGATATGGGTGAACACACAAGAGGTAGTAAGGAATGTGGGTGAAAACGCAAGTTCTGAGGTGGTTGTGAACCAGCCTGGCGATGGAGAGGCCAGAGGTTGAAGGTACTGAGTGAGAGGAGAGGGGCCAGCCTCTACTGGGGACAGAGCGGCAGTGTCCACATGGTCCCTGTGTGGCTGTGGGGATGTTGCAGTTGGACTTGTGCACACAGCAGCAGGGAGGTCTTGATCAGGAAGCATCCCTGGGAGGCTGTAATAAATAGGAGGCTTAGCTAAAGCCAGCAGCAGGGTCTGGGGGAGGTGAGGCCAGGGGTGTGGCCATGGCCCCCTCTGCCCCTCATGGAGACCTCACAGTTCTCCTCCAACCCTTTTCTCCAGAGCCTAAACATCCCCTATCCCAGGATCTCCCCCTCCCAGGTCAGATGGAAGCTGCCCCGTGGACCTGGTGTCACATCACTGGCCCCCACAGGAAGGAGACTGGAGAGAAGGGGGAGTTCTTTACCTTTCTAGAGCAGACACCAGCTTCCAGATCTCATGGAGTTGTTTCTTGAAGTCTACAAATGGGAACTAGGATCTGGGTTACCAGGGCTAAGGGCAACAAAAGGATTGGGGATTTTTTAAAAAGGAGGCTGAAGGGGACATCCCCATAGAGGAGACCTATGACATTAGACTCTGCAGCCCAAGCATCCATGTACAAGGTCTTAAGGCCCAGGCTGACACTGGCTGCGTGATACCCAGGTGGGCAGTGCTTCATCAGTACAGTGCTTCCACATCTTTCACCCTCTACGGTCCTTTCAAAATTGTGCTGTGGGGAAATGATGGGGTTGTTCAGGGCAGGAACCATCATCAGCTGAAGGAAACAGCTGGGCCTCAGTTGGACCTTGTGTCCACCTCCAAATCCAGGTTGTCTTGCTCCACTGCTGCCTGCACTGCCCCCTACTGGGCAGCATCTTCCCTTACACTAGCGCAGCTTCCTTCTGGGCAGGGAGCCTGAGAAGCATCCACCTGCTGATTGCCTCCTAGGAGCCCCTCTCTCTGAGCTCTGCAGCTGACTTCCTTGGAGCCCTTGACTTGGTCCCTCAGGGACAGGGGAAGTCATGTAAGTTGGGGACCGCAGGACTGAAAGGCAGAGCCTTACCTCTGAGCACGCCAGTCCTCTTTCTACTCCTGCTCCCCCACTGCATCTGCGCTAGGCGCTGAGAAGGAAGGAAAATAGCAAGAGGCCAGGTCCGACTCTCCTCTCTCTCTGACAGGACGCGGACCCTCAGCATTTATGAATATTATGGTACTCATCATTGAATAAAGAAATCTATGTTTTTTGTGTTGTTTTACTCATTTACAAATTGGATAAACAATTTTTTTTTTTAATTTTAGAAACACACCAGGGCTTTCTAACAGGAGATCCCCATAAGGTTTCTTCAATTCTCTCCTCAAGAAACAACCTCATTTCTACAGCAGCATCTCAGCTGCCAGAGACCAGTGGCGGCTGCAGCCTGGGATGGGGCTGAACTTGCTTGTGCCCTCAGCACAGTCCTGCACTCAGCCCAGCACAGAGCAAAGGCTGGGCCCAGAGGAACCTGCCATGAGACGGGGACATGAACTGATGCGCAGGAGCAGGCCCTCTCCAGAGCGCCCCACCTCTCAGGATCCCAGTCCTCATCCACCAAGTCACCATGTTCTGTTTGACACTAGCACCTCCAGCAAACCACAGACCTGAGAGAGCACCACATACCTATCCTGGTGCTCACTTCCGCTTCCCTGTCAGCCTGGCCCAGAGGAAGGATTCCTGTTCTTCCCGAAGTTCTTTCCTCTCCCCTGTCTCCTTGGTGTGGAAAAGTGGAAAGTGGTAAAATGAGAATGAATTGCTCTCTGCTGGATCTTAGCTGTGGGTTTCTTACCTTTCTGATGATTCTCTTTTTCCTGAGTGGTGGTAAGGATGGTTCACCCTGGAGCCAGTGCAATAACAGAAGGAAGAGCACCAGTCCACACCCAAAGGTGAGAATCATATCCGTTGCAACGTCAGTGGAGGTTCGGCTCAGCCATGCGACGCTGAGGCTTTTGAGAGCAATGAGAAGATTGTGCACAATCTGAATTACAGTGTTGCTCTCAGGCAACAGAGTCCTGAGAGTTCTGTCTTGGGTTAGGAGGGATCCGAGGACTGCACCACAGAGCTGTGGCCTCCTCATCACAAGGGACACCTGGGGTGGGGAAGGGGCAGGGAGAGTTCAGCCACAGCCCTCCCCTCCCCTCCCCTCCCCCACTCTCCAGGACAATGGCTGCTTCACCCACATGGGACTTCTGGACTCTTCCTTCTGCCTCTACCTGCCCAACCTCTAAGACACAGGCCATAGTCTGTTTTCTATTCCTTTCCCTGCAACACAGGTGTTAACTGGTTTCTTTTATCCAGTGGAGCTCTGACTGATGCCAAATCTTCAATGTTATTTTTATAAATGTGTAACATTTATAATTCTTTTTTATGCAGAAAATATCAAATTATAGAGAAGATAATAGGGAATTGCTATTGGATGGTGTATAATGTAATGTTATCTTTGCATTTGCTAAAACAAAAACAAGAAAATACCGATTTGCAATGGAGAAAGTAGGAAATCATCACTGGATGTTGCATTACATTGTGTTATCTTTGCATTTGTTACCCAAAAACAATAAAGGAAATACAAAATTACAGAGAAAATAGCAGGGAGTTAACACTGGATGCTGTATTACAGATGTTATCTTTGTCCTTGTTACTCAGTTACACAGCTGTTGGCTCGTTCATGTAATCATTTCCCTCCACTTCCTCTCCGTTGTTCTACCACCCCATCAGTGGTCTTCACACTGGTAATCACTGTGCTTTTTGATTTACTTACTCCCTCATGCTCTCACTCTGGGAAGACACTTGGCTTCTTTTAAGTATGCTGTATAATACGTGGGAGTACACAGATTACTATTACAGGTGATGGAGAAGCACCTTTTGCGATCCGGTGTCTGGCTGAGTAGGCGTGGTTACACTGTGAACCGCCAGGCTCCGATGGTGTGTCCACGTCTGTAGGCTCAGGTGAGGCTTCAGAGCCCGTCTCTGTCTTCAGCTCACTCTTTCTGCTGTGCTCCAGCTCCCGTATATTTTTTGATTCGATCCCTGGGAATTACTGTGCTCCTGGGGTCGCTCCCATTGCTTTCTGCTACTCTTTCTGGTATTTGCTCACACAGTGGGGAGGTCTGAGGTCATATCCTCCTGGCAGGTGTAGAGTTCATTCTGTAATTCTTAAACTGCAGAAAGTGGTCTTAAGGACTGCAATATGTGTACACACACACAGACACACCTACCTCCCATATCCTTTGTTGTATGAAAAAGTAAGTCAGCAGTGCCCAGGAGCCCAGGAGAAGAAAGGAAATTTTATTGACTCTAGTGGACCCCAGAGGAGTAACCTCCAAAGTCTGAGGTGATGCTTACAGAGAGTTTGTCTTGTTTATGGGGTGGCAAACAGAAGTTACAAAGGCAAGATAAACTTTAACTGAAGGCCATGGTAAAATGGGTATCTTGTGATAAGCATCGTTGTATGTAGCAAAGTTGTTTTGAACACATTCACGTAAGTTTCAGTTTGATGACAAATCATATGATTTAGCTGAGTTTGGTGGCCGAGAACAGAATGGCTGCAGCTTCACTGAAGAAAATGGCTGCAATTATGAGCTCTGAGGGGCATCATTTGAGTCTATTAGGGACTATTGACTGTAGTCAGAGCTAAAGTATATCACACTCAGGTAACCTGGGGGTCTCTCTAAATTGAGAGCTGTCTCACTTAAGCTCTAAGTTAAACTACATGCATAGGGGATTATACCACAATCTATAAGAATGAGGATTTCAATAGTAATGATTAGGGAAGTAAGTATGGAGGCCATTAAGCCATTCCCTTTGCCAAACCATTTTTCCAGTAAACTTGTAAAAGGGTCATTTACCCCAGCATTTTTGGCTAGTTCTTCCGACAGAATGGTTCAGCCTTTGAGGGTCTTAGCCATTGTGTCATCAAGGGCAGTGCTCTTTGAGATAAAAGTACAGCACTGGGTTTTTTCAGAATGCAAAATAGAATTAGTACTGGTTTTTAGGAATTGTTAAACACGTGTTATAATGTTGCAGTTGTGAAATGTTAAGAATAAGCATGTCTTTGTATCTGGAAACCAGGTTTAAAAACGTGTCTGGTTGCTAAGCTGACAAGGGGAGTATTGTAATGGTTGATACATTTTGCTAACTGGAGAAGTTTAGAAGCTTAAGGAAGTAACTCAGCCCTTCTACATCCCAGGGAATAGAAGACACTCCCTTGGGTGACTGTCTAACCTCCAGGATGTTGTAATGGTAGATTCATTGTATCAACTCGAAAACCTTAGGGTTCAACTAACTTGATTCAGCAGGGGCCAGGGGGTCAGGTTCCTCACTTCATAAACATCTTTAGCCTGTGCAAGACAAGAGCAGGGAGGTGATGTGATTACAATATAAGGGAGGAAAAGAGGCTTTCTGCCTCTTCCACGTTTTGCGCTTGTTACTTTGCTGTCTTCTACCTTCAAATGTATCCCGTGTGCCATGCCACCCTGCCTTGCAGCCAGCTGATTATGGACTGAACTTCCACAAACTGTGAGCTAAGTAAACCTCTCCTTCCTTAATTTTTTGGTTTCATGTATTTTGTCTGAGCAATGAGAGAAAAGTAACCAAGACATATGGAATAGAAGGAAATATTCAGAGATTTTATGTTTCTTAAGGAGTTAATATGCAAAATACATTAGGAGTTTCTACAGTTCCAAAAGCTCTGAATAAGCACTTGTCACTAAAGACATAGGTGGGTCAACAGATATAAAGAAAGATGCTCAACATCCTCAGGCATCAGGGAAATACACATCAAAAGCACAATAGGGGGTCATCTCACATCTGTTAGGGTGGCTATTACTAAAAAATCGAAGGCAACAAAGATTGACAGAGTTGTTGAGCAAGGAGAAACCTTGTGTGTCATTGATGTAAATGTAAATTGGCAAGCAAATTGGAGAAAGAAATATAGAGATTTCTCAAAAATTAAAGTGGAACTAATGTGGTCCAGAAACCCAATTTCTCGGTATATATCCTAATAGGTAAGATTAATACTTAATCAGTCTCACATGGTGGCACAGGCCTGCAATCCCAGCACTCAGGCTACTGAGGCAGGAAGATCCCTATGAGTTTGAGGCCCACATGGGCTCTAAAGTGAGTTCAAGGCCACCCTGAACAGCATAGTGAAACCCTGTCTCAAAAAGGCAAAAAAAAAAAAAAAAAAGAATATTTAAAGAGATATTTGTATACTATAAACAACATTTGGAAATAACCTAAGTGTCCATGGACTGATGAAGTATTTTTAAGTGATATGTAATAGATAATGCATTTTAATTCATCCTTAAATAAGAAGAAAATGCTTTTATTTGGAGAAATGTGGGTGAACCTAGAAGATATTATGCTAAGTTAAATAAGACAGACAGAGATACTGCACAATCTAAGTGAACAGTGTGGTGATTACCTGGAGCAAGAAAGAGAAGAGGGACAAAAAGAAGCAATGTGTCAAAGAGGGCAAACTTTCAGTTGTGAGTTTGTTCTTGAGATCTAATTTGGAGCATGGTGACTAAGGTCAATAAGAATGTACTCACCATGCACTAAACTAAAATTGAAATGGATCAAAGATCTAAATACTAACATAGAAACAATCTTCTGGAAGACGGAATAGGTAGAACTCCTAAGGACGTAGGCAAAGTCTTTCTGAACAGAACCCCTGTAACATAGGAAATAATATCAAAAAAACAATAAATGGGATCACATTAAAATAAAAAGTTTCTGTACAGCAAAGGAAAGCAACAGAGAAGAGATAAGCTACAGAGTGAGAAAAAAATTTACCAGCAACTCCTCAAAGGAGTAATACTTAGAATATACAAAGAATTTGAAAAAATTAGGCACCTCCAAAATTAAAGGCCAATTTTAAAAAATTGGCATCTGAAACACGTAGAGATTTCTCAGATGGAGAAATACAAATGGACCATAAATATATGAAAAAATGTTCAACAAAAATATTAGTCATTTCACCAATGCAAATTAAAACAACACTGAGATTCCATCTCACATAAGAAATAATGGCTATCTTCAATGAATCAAATAATAACAAATACTCTGTGGAAAAAGGAAGCCTTCCTCATTGTTGGTGTATTGTATTCAGAGTTTACAAGGGAAAAGTTTTAATATAGGACACATAATATACAGAATTATTTTATCATATTCACTGAAAGGTCAAATACAAAAGAGAGGGGGAGATCTGTCCACAAGCTAGAGACTCAAAGAATCTAGGTGATGACCTGGATCCACTGGCAATCTCCTGCAAGAGTCCAGTGCAAGTCCTAGAGCCCATGATAATGTCCTCCAGGAGTCCAACTGGAAGCCTATACCCTAGGACAATGTCTCATGCAAGTCTCTATCAAGGATCTGCACTGGGAAGGCCCAAAGGTCAGTGGTGGAAGCTAGGAAGTCTACACCAGCAGGATGGAGGATCTGCACTGGGACCAGGAAGCAATGCTTAAGGTAAGGATGAGACATCTCCTGAAAAAGAACCTCAGCCAACTTCAGCAACAGCGAGGACCTGAGCTCCTCCAGTGATGGGAACAGCTGAATTCATATCAGGACAAACAGCACAACAAGCTTCTCCAGGAGAATCAACAGCACAACCTATTGCCCTCCAGTTTTCCTTTTTATGTTATTGGCAACAATCTTCAGATAGGCCTTGCACAGCCAGAACCATGTTCATTCAGTTCAGCTGGGTGATGCAAGCCGAACATTAGTTAATCCATCACATGATGGAGAGTAAACTAGTACAACAGCTATGGAAATTGGTATGTAATTCCTCAAAAAACTAAAAGTAGCCATTCCATTGGACACAGCTATTCCCTTTCCAGGTACCTTCCTCAGAGAGTTAAAGACATCATACTATAGTGATTACATACACCCATTTTACAGTAACACAATGCATAATAGCGAAGTCTTGGAACTGTCCAGGTGTCCATCAACAGATGAATGAATCAAGAAAATATGGGGGCTGGGGATATAGCTCAGTGGAATAAGCGCCTGCCTAGCAAGCGCAGGGTCCTGAGTTTGATCCCCAGTTCCACCAAAAAAAAAAAAAAAAAGAGAAAATATGGTATTTATACATAATGGAGTACTGCTCTCTTATAAAGAAGGATAAATTTCAGTCATTTGTAGGAAAATGTGTGCACTTTGTTATGATATTGTTAAGTGAAAGAAATTGGACACACAACCAAAAAACATGCAGATTCTCACATGGCGTGGTGGCACATAACTGCAATTCCAGAACTTGAGGCTAAGGCAGGAGGATCATTGTGAGTTTAAAGGCATCCTGTGCTACAAAGTGAGCTCAAAAACACATGAACTGCATAGCAAGACACTGTTTCAAAAAGACCAAAAAAAAAAAAAAAAAAATATATATATATATATATATATATATAGTTTCTCTTATATGAGAAACCCAATATATAGAATGCAAAATAAAGTAAGGGAAAAATTATTTATCCAAATCCAGGTTAAATTACCGTAAGTTATTGCAGGCTGATCAGGCCCGAAATCTCCCAAGCTAGGGGACAGATGAATTCATAAATATAAGATGAGACAGTAGAATCGATTTCAGGGCTTCCAGGAGGGACTAATTCTTTTCCAGCTTCTATATTTTCTGAATTAGCCAAAGACTTTTCTGGGTGGCCTGTATTTATTGGGTTTACAAATAAGGGAGGGGGGATACTGAAGAAAATGCAGGAATCTGGGCAGGAATCTGGGTAGGACTTGGGAATCCTTTCAAGGACTCCTCCAAGTAATATTATGTTAATTTAGGAGTACTATGTTATCTCCAGGAAGGCCTTCACAGCAGGGGTGAGATGCCTGCAGCCATAGTCTCCTTGAAGCTAATAAGTGTAGGAACCAGGCATCCTTGGCTGCGATCACCTTGTCCTTGAGGTGTCACAGCATCACAGGCCTCAGCAGTGACCAGCGACTCATAGAGGTTCATTTACTATGAACCAGCTGCCCATCTGACAAGGTGCCTAAGCCTCAGACAACTCGCAAGTAAATGTGAAGAGCCAACCGATTAATATTAAATCCTGCTAAGAGCCACACTGTAGTGGTCCCCAACAATTATTGTATACAGTATGGCCAATGTATCTTCAAGTGAGTTTGTTTTACCGTTTTATGTGTTTTATATATATCTGTGGCCTGTTAGTCTGGCTGTGAATATGTGCTTATGATAATTAACTTGACAATGGCTTACAAAATAAATAAACAAAACTGATGCTGGCCAAAAAAAAAAAAGCAAAGAAACAAAGTCTGACAATATAGCTTGGTCTGAATACACTGGGTTCAAGCTTCAGCTGCAAAAAAAAAAAAGAATGGCAAGGATGGGTACATTTTTATTATTAAGAAGCTTTTCTTGCTTAAAGCACACAGTCCTCATGGATTCAACATACAGTTTTTATCATATAGTTCAGTAGGTCACAGATCTGTATTGACTCTCACTTGGCCAGAATCACAGTATCACCTGAGCTATATTCCTTACTACTGGGTGCAAAAGAGAGTTTGTTTTGTTGCACATTATGGTGGTCAGTACAATTCAATTTCTCATGGATTTAAGAATGAGGTTTTCATTTTCTTGCTTGCTGTCAGTAGAGAGCCCTCCTCAACTTCTAGAGACCACCTGGATTCCCAGGCTTTCAGGTCCTAACTCCCAACTTCCAAGGGAATGGAGCAAGTTCCTCCCTTCCTCCTCTCCCTTGCACCCTCAATGCATCCAAGAAAAATCTCTGCATGTGATTAGATCGCACCTGGCTACAGAATCTGAGATATTCTTCACATCTGGAAACTGCCTTGTGGCATGGATATAAGTACATTTTCTGTTAATGTAACACAGTCTCTCAGACTGGTGATCAAGAGAAGCAAATTTTCTTGGTTCAGTTGTGGAGGGTGAGAATCCAAGATTAGTGGCACCATTGTTTTTTCTTCTGGTGAGGCCCTCGTTGTGGACAGCGTCATGGTGAGTTGCATGTGGAGAGATCACATAGCAACACCGGAAGCCAGAGGGATTCGTGGGCCAGCCTTTCTTTTCTGTAACTCTCATAGAAACAAGGAGGAGTCCAGTAAGAACTACATTAATCCCTTCTGAAGGTGGCTCTCCCAGTGACCTGATCTCCTTCCACAAGGTTCTGTTTCTTAAAGGGTATTCTTTAAAGGGTTATTCTTCTTTGCATCATGCAGCAGCTATTGGATTGATTTTTCATCGTCCCTTGCTATTTTTAAGAGATCTTTGTTTTCAAGATTTATAACCACAATCTGTCTTCTAGATCTGAGGTTCTGCCCTAATGTTGGTTCCTTCTGCTGCATATACTTTGAATAGAATTTTTAACCTCCTGGATGTCTGATTGAATCTGTTTCCTAAATTCTATTTCTTTCCTATGCTGGACATTCATAGTTTTTGTCAGTTTCCTAAGCTTCTCTCTCTGTTATCTGTTCTGCTGTAAAGACACTAAGCATGTCTCTCATTATTGTCACCATCTCTGCAGTTATCTGAGAAACTTTTTCTAATTTGATTCATTTCCAGAGTCTCATTCGCTTACTTTGTCGCTTCCACTGTTTCCCTTCAGAGAGTCCGGATTGGTGGCTTTGGCATTCTTCCATCTCCTCTCACTGCCCCCAGGTTTCCCTTTGGTGGCCTAGAAGTCTGGGGTTGCATCCTGTTTAAGGGTCTTCTCACTTTCTGGATGGTTTTGTTTTGATTTTTGTTTGTGCTTTTTGTAGAGGACCACCTGGGCAACCCTCCTTGAAGGAAGAGCAGTTGTCTTCATTTTGCCTAAATCTGACCCTATTTCCATATATTGGTGTGTACTGAGCTGGCCAGGACTTTTCCTTATCCCTTCAATTGGCTTTAAGCAATGCATATTAGTCCCGCTGAGGTGCTGATGTGTAGCCTTTCAGACGACAGGCAGTGGTATCCCAGAAACCCCCTTACACACCAATGTTCCCTTGTGTGAGCCAGGACAAGGCAGGATGAACAGCCAGTGCTTCATGCTGTTGGCTAGGATTGAGCCTCGAGCCTCGAAATAGAGGCTTTGGCTTCTCAGGGCTTGAAAGATTACACATCACAGCTGAAGCACCAACCCCAAAACATTAGATATTATCTCAGTTGTGTTATGCAGATTACTCTTCCTGCATATCCTTCTCTCTGCATATTGCAGAGGTGATTTCAGGCCTCCTACCTAGCCCAGCTCACAGCACTCACCTACTTCCCTCTCTTCTCACAGTCATTCATCCTCAAGCCACTCCTATCTTCACAAATTAATAAAACCAATATTACGGCCTGAATCAAGGCCTTTCCTCCAGCTAACCATCACTGTGGCTGGACTTAGGAATCCTTGGATCCCATCACTACATATATGACTTAGTGTCTTTATTCTCTCAATGGGTTGCACTGGAAATGGTAGATTGCAATTAATTCACTAAGATTCCAGTAAATTTGCCATGGGAAAACAAATATATATTTCCTGGGCCATGATAAAGACCAAGAGGGCTCCTCACATTTTCTGTTTTTTTAAAATTTATTTCCTGGGTTGATGCTTGTAAATTGCCTATGGCAAGTAACTTTATTGCTAGTACTTAGAATCCTTAGGAAATGACTACTTCTCAGAGGAGTCTTCCAGGTGTAGATGGCTTTGTGTTTTAGATCTTTTGTAAGATCCTACTTCTTCAATTTCGAGTGATGAGAAGTTGCTGCCTACTTGGCCCAGCCACTAGTTCTTAGGTACTGCTCTATAGTGTTTTAAAGCACACCAGGAAGAAGAACTGATTAGAACAATTGTGTCACTTTGGCTAAAGTAGTACACTCAGCAATAACCACAGCATCACACATAAGCTAAAAAATGACAAAACGAAGTCACTATTAATTTGCCACCTTTAACTATACGAACTACATTTGTGGTTATATAACAAAGTCTAAAACCAACCAGAAAATTGTATGCAGTAAATAACCCCTTAAGTAGCAATCTTACACTTAGGGGAGAAAATTTAAAAGAGGACAATGGAAAAAATAAAGAACTAGAAGAGGAAGAAGAGATTAGAAGTAAGGCTGGAGTACAAAGGTAGTTCATGCAAACTTTGGGAAACTGGAGAAGAAGACAAGAGGGAAAGAGAGAAGGGATAAATAAAAACAAGAACAGAACAACAACAAAAAAACTAGAAACCATGTTTGCACTCTGATAAAAATAAAAACAACCAAGAAAAAAATGAAACAAGGGAAAATAAGAAAAAGTCTCCCCTTCATGTCTTGTCTCTGCTGTCACTGGTAGACAACATGGACACAGAGTCCAGATCCAAGTTGATTAATCCCAGCAAGCCAGCTGTAGCTTTACAGTGGGGTATTACATAATCCCAGGGAGCCTGCACCTTTATTTCCACTGGAATTCTGAGTAGTTTCTGGCTGTGAAGCTAAAGTCAGACCTGTTCAGCCTGCAGCAGCCCATGTGTTCCCTCTGGTTTGAATTTGGCCTGACTTCCTGCCAACTTGAACTTGACTCCCTTAGCCCAACACTAGGGGCTGCCAGATGGAACTCAGTTATCATCAGTTGCTCTGAGGTCTGAGCTCAGCTGGCCCCTCTCCAAGATGGCTCCCAGCCAATCAGGCTCTCCTGGGCGGAGACTGAACCCACCTAGCTCACCACCCACTGCAGATCTTTGTGTCTACTGCACTGTTCCACTGATGCATTTCTCTGTGGAGGCCTCTGGGGTCATGAGTAGCCTCCATGCATCTGCAAGTTTGAGCCACCCCTCCCGTGCTGTGAGTCCAGGCTCAGCACTACCTGCCACCCTCTACTTTGTCCTTAAACTCTCTCTCACTAGTCTTCTTGTAGTCTTCAATTCTTGCTTCAGATCTTTCCTGGGTTCTTGGGTCCCACCTCCCTCCTTCTCCTGTTGCTATATTCCAGCGTCTGGACACCAAATCTTCAAGAGGCTTTTTCTCTGCTGCTCACCACTGCTCCATCTTTCTAGAAGTACAAACCAATTATTTTAAGAGTTTATTGAAGCATAGTATTTAAAGAAATAGTTTTGAAAAGAAAGTATTGAAATAAACTATTTTCTCTAACATTCATTTCAATAGATATTACTTGAAACTGATAAAAGATTAAGGGAAAGTATTTAGTGGGAAAAAGCAGCAACTGTCACACTCATTGTTGTAGAAATTTGTGGCTTCCAGGAGATGGCACTTGGAATCTTGTGCCCGGTTTCCTTCAGATTATGCCCCAAGTGCCTGGCCTTTGGCTAGTTTGGCGTCTTTTTGCTGTGCGAAATCTCAGCCATGAATCTAGTTATGTACTGAGCACTGTGAATACTGGCAAATCATAAAACCTGAGTGTTTGAATGACTGAGACAAAATGCAGAACACCCAAGGTTAAAGGAGGGAAAGTTTACTTAGCTCCCTGTTTGTAGAGGCTTCAGTCCATAATCGGCTGGCTTTAAGGCAGGGTGGCATGACCGAGGGGAAGATACCAAAAGCAACAAGACAGGAGAGAGAGTCAGCCTCTTGCTGTCCCTTATACTGTATGCAAGCTACCTCTCCTAAGGCGTGTGTAGCATTCACATCCTTAATCCCAGCATTGGACCATGAATCAATCACAAACTCTAGATTCAAGGGCCTCCGAAAAGCACATGACCACATAGGCCTTTGGGGGACATCCAGACAGAAATCCCAACACTGAGGGTGGCTGTGGTGACCTCTGACACACCAAGAGAAAGGAAAGCAAATTACGTGTTTAAGGACTTATAAGGCCAAATTGGAGTGTAACGTCTTTACAGGAAGAAACAGGCAGAAAAGTAGAGCGAGACCACCCTTTTTATTTTTAAATTTTATTTATTAGTAGTATGTATTTGTCATATATAGGTCACATTCACAGCAGAGAATTTGTACCTGTATGTAACACATCTTAATTCTTCTGTACTTTTCCGCATTCTCCTCCCCTCCCTCCAGCTCTTCTTCACATTTACACAAACTTTGTTTCCATTCTTTCCTACCATTCTCTTTTTCTTTCCTTTTCACTTCCTTCATTTCACCCCCCCCCTCCCTATTCCCTCTCCCATTTGAACATGCTCCTCCTACTTCCCAGTTTCTATCTTCCATTAAGTTCCTCATTTACCCTTTGGGCTTCTCTTTTTTTTTTTTGTACATTTACTTGCTGTTTGTACATCTTCCTTGGAGAAATTTCTATTCGTTTTAGATGCCCATTATTGGATTGAGTCTTTAAATTTGGGGGGGGGTCTGATATTTTGGAGTTCTTTATATATTCTAGATAGTAGTCCTTTGTAGGAGGAATGGCTGGTAAAAATTTTTTCTCATTAAGTAGGTTATGCCTTCACTCTATTGGTTGTTTACTTTGCTGTGCAGAAGATTTTCAATTTGATGTAAATCCCACTCTTGATTCTTTGTAATATTTCCTGTTTGATCAGAATTTTGCTCATAAAGTCTCTCCCTATGCCAACTTCTTCTAGAGTTTTATTTTTTGATCTTCTACCAGATTTAGTGTTTCTGTTTAAATATTTAGATCTTTGATCCACTTTGATTTTAGTTTGTTGTGTAGTGAGAGATATGGGTCTAGGTTCAATATTTGGCATGTAAAAAGCCAATTTTCTCACCACTATTTATTAAAGAGGCTGTCTTTCTTCCAGTCAAGGTGTCTTGCCCCTTTGTTGAAGGTAGCTGAGTGGACTTGGAGTTTTTTCTGCAAATTCTATTCTGTTTCATTGATCCTCAAGTCTGTTTTTAGCCAGTACAATGCTGTCTTTATTATCATAGCTTCAAACCAGGGATTGTGGAACCCTTCTTTCCTTTGTCGCCCAGTTTAGTTTTTCTTATTCTAGGTCTTTTAAAGGAAAATATGTTAATGTACGAATTCCTTTTTCTAAACTAAAACCTCAGTATTCAAGTTCAATTCCAGGGTTGGAATTTTGTGATGAATAACTTGGTTTGGGGTTGCAGTTGGGCACTCAGTCTCTTAGAAGTTCGCCATCACTGACCTACAGTGTACTATGTTGCTAAACCATGCGTTCAGTAAGTTAGGTATATTAAGTGCTGCTACACTATTTTTAATGTATGGTGGTCTTCAAGGGTAGTTGGGACATACAACTCCATTATAGGTGAAGGAACCGGGCCAGACATAGTGATGTATGCTTGTAGTCCCACCACTCTGGGAGACTTACATACTCAAGTCCCCAGCCTGGGCATCTTAACAAATTTCTGAGATCCTCTCTTTAAAAAATCCTTGATGAGCACTCAGAAGGCCAAGACAGTATGATCATCGTGAGTTCGAGACCAGCCTGTGCTGCAAAGTTAGCTCAAGGCCATCCTGAACTGCATAGTGAGACCCTGTCTCAAAAAGACAAAAAACTCCCCACAACCTTTTATGTAGTTAAATATTTTGTATAAAACCAAATAAGAATCATTGACATAATTTGGATACACTATGAATATACTCATATTCTGATAAAGGCTTTCTTCCAGAATTAACTTCTGCTTTTCTCTTCATTATACCTATGGCTGGGGATATAGCTCAGCAGCACAATCGCCTGCCTGGCAAGCAAAAGGTCTTGAGTTCAATCCCAGGTATTAAAAATAATAATAATAATAATTAACATTTATGGCTAAAGTTATGTTTACCAGGGGCAGTTTTGGACTCACTTTCAACTAATTTGAAACTTTAATGTTGTATTGTGTAAACCTTGAGTCATCTTTGAGGATCCAGTGCCTGCAGTGGAGGCTTTATTTTGTGAAATTTATATTTATTTTAAGACAAGTTAATTTATCTTCAGTTGGGCTAGAAAAATTTGTTCATCATACTTACTGACAAATTATTCTCATTTTGTGAACAGGTATCTTACAATTGAAGGTAAATATTGAGGAATAATTATAAATAAGAATAAAATGATTTGCATAAAATAGGACAAAGAAGGACTCCAGAAACTATTTTTCTTCAGAAAGAAAAGAACACTTTGCCTATAAAGCACTGAAAACTTGGATGATATTGGATTTCAGGGTCAAGTAGTGAGTTACATGATGGTAAGAATTTCCTTCAAAGTTCTGTAGTAGAAGTGTGGCTAGTAGTGTATATCTAGCCAAAATGGATATTTTCATAATCTCAAAATTTAGCTCTTCTATCTCCCTCTCTCAGGAAACTACATGAGAATATGTTTCACAAAGTGCTAGAGAAAGCAGGAGAAAGAATCATAGAGCTTGCACAAAATGTACGCTACAACAGAGGAAAGTTGGGAAACAACGTCCTGACACTGTGAACGAGGAAACCTAGGGTAATAATGGAAAACGAAGTTGTGTAAAGTCAGCTAATACAGACTCTCAGGCAGGAGAGCAGAGACCTCTAGGAAACATTTCAGAAGAAAGGAAGAAGGAAGAGTAGAGGGGAAACTAGTGGGTAGCTGGTGTATTTTTGACTTCTGTGTTTAATATAAGTTTGGAGAATTCATGAGTGAGTTGTGTATATAAACGGTACCACCAAAATGGAATTTTTTTCCTTTAGTCTTCAGTTGAATAAGGTGTAGAAGAAGTAGGACATAATTAGGATACATTGTGGACATACTCATATTCTGTGAACATAATAGGATCATAATATGAACACTGTAATTTATGCAGACATTTTATGAGAGATGGGAACAGTAAATATTGAGGAAGAGTCAAGAAAATCAAATTTTTGTTAACTGCAATGAGAACTCAGTGGACAATATAAAAAATTAAGAACTAAAAACAAACATTCTAAATTTATTTATTTATTTATTTATTTTTTGCGGTACTGGGGATCGAACTCAGGACCCTGCGCTTGCTAGGCAAGCGCTTATTCCACTGAGCTATATCCCCAGCCCCCATAAATTTATTATTTTAAAATGTAGGTATAAAACCATAATAAATCTCTAAAACATGCTTTCATGGAATAGGAATGAGGAGTGGAGGGGTGATATTTCTCTTATAGGAGTCTTGAAAAATCATCCACTTTTAAACACAACTATGTACAATTTAGTGACACCATAATACTATATCTCAACAAAACCAAAAAGTCTCCAACTTGTATTTTTAAATTCTAAATTAACCTTTGAGGGTAGCATTTCTCCACCAAGAAATTTTTACACTGGAGAATACTTTTTCTAAATTTTGTCTATATGGAACTCATGTTAGTAATGGTTTGCACTAGATATACTTTTGATTTTGTTTTCTTAATGGACATCCAATCGAATTCCCACCATTTATTATTCTTTGCCAAGTTATTTTAATTGTTTCTGTGGTGCTGGGGATGGAACCAGAGCCTTGCACATGCTAGGGAAGCGCTGTACCACTCAACAACACCCGTAGTCCGCCAAATTATTTGAAATGGCAGTTAGATCATGCAGAGTCCCCACCAGGGCACTGTTTGGTTGATAGAGCCGATGCCTTCGTGGTCAAAGAAAGGAAAGGCAGTGACAGTGGCTGTGAAGATACACTGGGGGCTTTGAGGGAGACCCGAGGACGCAGGAAGGTAGAACTGTCGTTGATGGATGAGCACGCAGTCAGGAAGAGGGCCCCCAAGGAGTCCTCCCAGGTGACATAAAGTCCCAGATGGGGACAGTCATGTATGTGCTTTTAGGGTCTCTCTTCCACTCTAGCTGACCCTGTTAGAATCTGTACATTTCAGTAGCAACACAGAGATTATTGTGTCCTGGAAGGTGTGAGTATCCAGAGTTGGCTAGCTTCTCTAAGAATCTGTCATGGTAAATACCTCTAAACAAACTTTAAAAATATTAATAAATCAACCTGAGCCAGATTGGTGGTCCACATCTCTAACACCAGCACTTGGGAGTCTGGGGCAGAAGTATCAAATGTTGAAGACCAGACGGGACTATGTGAAACCATGTCTCAAAAAAAAAAAAAAAAAAAAGAAAAGAAAAAAACTATTTCCTGGAGTTAGAATTCTTAGTGGAATAACATTATGTAATAGAGCATCCAGTGTTAATCCCTTGCTATCTTCTCTATAAATTTGTATTTCCTTTATTATTTTTGTGTTAACTAATGTGAAGAGAACATTATGTAATACAGCATCTAGTGCTAATTCCCTGCTATCTTCTCTGTAAGTTTGTATTTCCTGTATTGCTTTTGTGTTATTCTGGCTTAGATGTCTCTATTCTTTTGTCTTTAAAATGGAATTCTTGGTTGAGAAACTTTCATTTGTGGGCACCAGGTGGGGAGTTTTCATGCCCCATAGCCCTGAGCGAGGCTCCGCCTCCTTATCCTAGGCCCCGCCTTCCTGCCCGAGGCCCCGCCCTTGGGCGTACGCCAAGGCCAACCTCATCGGGGGGCGTCTGGAAGGTTTAGCAAGGACTGGCGGTCGACCATTGCCTTTCGATGTTCTCCTGTGCGCTCTCCACGCGTGGAGTTAGGCTTAGGCTTGTAACAGCGGAAGCCTAAGGAAAGGGACGGACTAGCACGAAAGACATTCCCTGAGTGAGGGAGGCTTCAGTCCTCCTGGGCACCGGCTCCCGAGTCCCCGCCTCCCGCAGGCTGCTTTGTTGCTAGACAACCGCGGGCGCCTCTGAGCGCCGAGGTGCAGGACCTACAACCTGTGAGCACAGATGGACCAGTACTGCATCCCGGGCCGCATAGGGGAAGGCGCCCACGGTATCATCTTCAAGGCTAAGCAAGTGGAGGTGAGACCGGGCTGCGCGGACCGCCAGGGGAGCGGGCTGTCCTCTGCTCCACGTCCCGTGTTGCCGCCACAGGGGACAGCTTCTGACCACCTTGAAAGGATCACGGCTGCCATTCCATCCCATAGTGATCTCGGAACTGCTCAGCTGCCCCGCTCCATTGCCGCGCTGTGGGATGGCGCCCTCGCCAGGGGGCCTTTCCCGCTGTTCTCTGACCCCGGGGTGGGGTGGCTGCGGTAGGCCGACTGCTCTTTCTTGCACAGACTGGCGAGATCGTTGCCCTGAAGAAGGTGGCCCTGCGGCGACTGGAGGCCGGCATCCCCAACCAAGCCGTTCGGAAGATCAAGGCTGTGCAGGAGATTGAGGACAGTCAGTATGTGAGTGGAGACTGGGCTAGGCGGGGCTGCGAGGCGGGCAGCAGGTCCCAGGCATCACCTTCTGGCTTCCTTCGCTCGTTCCCACTTCCTTTTGCCTCCGTGCACCGACCTACCACTTGCTGAACCCTTTCCGGGGATTTCCCGCCCCACCCGCTGCTCATTCCTCTGCCTCCTGAAACGTTACTTTCATCCCCTTCTGCCTGCTTGTTCACTCTCGTTCACCTGATCACCGTCACTCTCGTTCACCTAATGCCTCAATGACTCGTTGACTCATTTCTTCATGGACTCATTCTATTCCTTATGCAAAAACGTACCATCTTTTTATCAAAACATTTCGTGGTTTTTATTTCTGGTTTCCTGCTGGGGATGGAACCCAGGGCCTAGTGCATGCTAAGCAAGCCCTCTACCACTGAGTTATACCCGTAGCTCCAGTGATTTTTGAATTCCTCGTTTGTTCTGCAGAGGCCCTGTTACTTATTTTATATACATTGCCTTCCTGTGTCTTCTTCACTGCTCTCCAGGTTGGGTTCTGGGATCTTTGTTTCTCAGGCAAAGGGTAGAGGTTCTGTCACAAGCTCAAGGGCCCTCTGCTGGTCAGTGGAAGCCTTGCCCCTGAGGAGACCAGTCTTCATTGAGCTTTCCCTGAGTTCTGTCCTGTGCTTTCTCCCTACCAGAGCAGGGGAAAACCAGCTCTGACCCATCTCCTGAGAACTCCTGTACATCTCCTGACAGGGGTGTAGGGCTCGCCTGCTGTGAGATCACTTGTCCTCCATGCTGGGTTCTCACTGCCCTGTGCAGCCTGATGATGTCCGTGTGTGGTCTCCATCTTCCTAGTTCCAGAGATGATTTGATTGCTGGTGTCCTTCCCTGGGTCCTGGGATTTAATGGCTGTGGCTGTGGAGGAAACAGGCTCATTCTGCTTGTTCATCTCCAGATGATTTTCCAAGAACTGACCTTCTCTTTGAGTATTAGCAGAGAATTAGAGAGGGGAGCTGCCTTAACTCTGGAAAGCTGAGCAGCGTGAGCACCAAGTCCAGGCCCTGTGTTACCATCTCTGCAACCTGGTCCTCTGTCAGGGAATGAACTGACGGTTGAAGAGGTGGCAGAAGAGATCTGGTGAGGTGAGTCTGGCAACTTACAGGACGTCTGCCCACAGGTCGTACAGCTGAAGGCTGTATTCCCCCATGGCACTGGCTTTGTACTGGCCTTCGAGTTCATGCTGTTGGACCTGACTGAGACGGTGCGCCATGCCCAGAGGCCGCTGGCCCCAGCCCAGGTCAAGAGCTACCTACAGATGCTGCTCAAGGGTGTGCCCTTCTGCCATGCCAACAACATCGTTCATCGGGTCAGTCCTCCCAAGGGCCGGGTGGGCCCGCCCTTGAAGGTGCAGTCAGAAGGGTCAGGGCCTTCCAGGGAGTAGCCAGACAGCCATGGGAGGCAGAGCCTGGGCTCACTCTGGCAGTCAGCCTACCAGACTCTCACATCCCAAACTCCTGAATGGACTGCAGAGGGCCCGATGCTGCCTTCTATCTCACAGGACCTAAAGCCTGCCAACCAGCTCATTAGTGCCTCAGGCCAGCTGAACAATGCTGACTTTGGTCCAGCCCAGATCTTTTCTCCAGATGGCAGCCACCTCTACACACACCAGGTGGCCACCAGGTAGGCAGGGCTGAATTCCCACCAGCCCCATTATTGGGGACAAGATAATTCTGGTTCTTTTCTCCAGACGTGACTTGTGAGGTTGATGTAGGGCTGAGGTGAACCGAAGGCTTTCATCCTTACCATCTTGCCTGGGCCTCAGGTGGTACCGAGCCCCAGAACTACTGTACGGTGCCTGCCAGTATGACCAAGGTGTGGACCTCTGGTGAGACTCCTAGGGGAAGGCAAGGATGATGTGGGTTGTGGGAGCGGGGGATTCGCCCTGGTGGGCTGGATTTTCTTTACTGTGTTTTTGTGCTAGATGAGGGGCAGGGGCAGGAGAAGACAGACTGGTGGAGGTGCGAAGCTTGTTGGCCGGTGGCGGAGGTGGTCTGAAGCTCAGAGCGTGGACTGTCCAAGCTGGCATGTGGAGGTATCAGACCCCAGAAGACATATCTCTGAGCCAGTCAGAGTATCATGTTCTTTGGAATGAAGGCTGTGACCCTTTTGGGGGGAATAGAGAGTGTGTTATACCCAAGGGTTTCAGATTTGTTACCGTATAGATCTTCCCCAGAAAGTGAAGGGCAAGCTTTGCATTGTACAACAGGAGGCTCTGAGAAATCTTGGAGCTAATGTGGATTTTCTTTGTGTTCTTAGACTGAGGACTTTTGGGGTCTGGAACGCGGGGCTTGAAGCTCCAAACTCCGGTTATGGTGTTGGAGTTGCTGTGGGTGAGTCGCTGTTGTGTGGGTGGGATCCTAGGCCAGCAGGGTTCTATATCCACTGGGCTGCATCATGGGGTAGCTGTTGAATGGGTCGCCGCTTTTCCCGGGTGAGAACGACATTGAACAGCTTTGCTGTGTGCTGCGCATCTTGGGCATCCCCAGCCCTCAAGTCTGGCCGGTTTGTAGGGGCCCTTGGTGGGAAGGGTGTGGGAAGGCGGGCTCTGTATCCCAGCAGAAAGTGAGTGCTTCCTCCTCTGCACCTTGTCTTATGGCCCAGCCCCCTTGAACCACCATCCTGGCCCAGCCCTGGCCCTTCTCTCCTGCCCTACTGGAGAAAGAGGGTCTGGTCCTATTGTGTTCCTGTCCCTAGCCCAGCACACGGACATGCAGTGTAGCAAGCTGGGCATGGCGCCAACACCAGAAAGGGTGCAGTGGTGGAGGGGTGCGAGAGAACAGTGAGCAAGTGAAAGCGCGCAGGCCACTGAGGGCTGGCAGCAGAGAAGCAGCATGGAGGACACCGCCGCTCCCTCTGCCTTGCCTCTCTTCCTACTGCAGGAGATCGGAGCTGCCAGACTGCAAGATCTCCTTTAAGAAGCGGGTACCGCTGCCCCTAGAGGAGGTGCTGCCGGACCTCTCTCCTCAGGCTTTGGATCTGCTGGGTAGCTTCCTCTCTACCTTCCTCACCAGCACTTCGCTGCATCCCGGGTAGGGTGAGCGGCCATGGGTGCTGTCCCTTCATCACCGCCCTCCACTGAGTGTTGGCCGCCCCCAGAAGAAAGGCTGGGGCCCCGCATCACATTTTAAGCACGGGTGTTTGAAAAGCTGTTTGCTAAAGAGCAGTGGCCAGCAGTGGCCTGGAAGAGAGGATGCAGGCAGGCTGGCTGTCCCCGGAAGGCAGGGAAGGCCAGGGAGGACGACAGGAG
>PVLD010016322.1:0-45383 GCA_004027595.1 Dinomys branickii | reverse complement strand
TTTTCCTCCCTGGGTGGAGCTCCTTCCCCCCTCACAAAACCCGTTGGGGCGCCTAAGTAGGTCTTCCCACCCGGGAGATCCCGCAGTCCTTGAAGCTGCTTTGATGTCTCTCGCTGGGCTGAGCTTCTTCCCGATTCAGGAAAAACCGGTTAGAGCGCGCACTTAACTCACCCTGTGATCGTGCAGACAGGAGTGCCGTGCACATGTTTTTCCCTGGATGGAGATTTTCCCCGACTCAGAAATCCCGCCGGCCGGTCGCTGTTGCTCCAGTTCGCGCAGCGCCGGCTGCGGGGGTGGGGTTCTGAGCGGGATCCCGGAGTGCTGCCCGGTTTGGCGCAGTTTGTCCCAGTAGCGTGTTCTCTGTCGGGTTCAGGAGCTGAAGCCGTTCTTCCCTCCACACTCGCTCTCTCGGCTGGTCGTCTTCTTCCCGGAAGTCCTTATTTCTCTCTTCATATTGCTATATTTCATTGTTTGGGTGGTAATCATCTGGGAGGTTCTCTCTCTGCTGCCTACCCGGTCGCCATCTTCCCGGAAGTCCTAATATCCTTTATTTGAGATTTGCCTTTTTCTCTGACATAAGCATTACATAATGCCTTGCAACACTGCTTTGTCTGTAGCTCAGAAATTTTGGCATACTGTATTTTCTTTTTTGTTCCTTTCAAACTATTTTTCAGTTTCCTTTGAGATATCCTCTTTAAGTTTGCGATTATTTAGAATTTTGTTGTTTAATTTCTAAGTCTTTAAAGGTTTTCTTATTACTTTTCTATTTTTTTTTTTTTTTTTTTTTTTTGGCGGTACTGGGGATTGAACTCAGGACCCTGCGCTTGCTAGGCAGGCGCTTATTCCACTGAGCTATATCCCCAGCTCCTTACTTTTCTATTATCGGTTGCCAAGTTAATCCAGTTATGGTCAGAGAACACAGTTTGTGTGATTTCAGTTATTTTATGATATACAGTTGAAGTTTATGTTTCTAGAAAGTGGCCATCACTGATAGATCTGTCTTGATGAATGTTCCATTTACACAGGAAACAAATGTGTGTTCTACCTTTGTGGGGATGGAATTTTTTCTAAATGTCAACTAGTTCTGCTTGTATACCAGTGTCCAGTTCTTCTGCATCTTACTGATTTTCTTATTCTATTTAGGGGGTAATATTGAGGTGTTCAACTACAGTAGTGGACTGATCTGTTTCTCATTTTAGTTCTCCTTTCAGGCTTGAAGCTCTGCCTTTAAATGCATGGGCATTCAGTTTTATGTTTTCTTGACTTGTTCACCACTACTTATGTCCTGCTGTCACCTTGCAATTCATCTTTATGCTGAAAGTCTACTTTGTCTGATATTAAGGTAGCCTCTCCAGCCTTTTTTTGATTCATGGTATATTTTGTTCACACTTTATATTTTTGTTTTTAGTCCTTTGATGTATTTGAAATGACTTTTCTGTGGTTATCTTGTGGGTTATTAATATTCAGTCCTGATTATCTCCATTTTTAAATAGGAGTGTTTAGAGCATTTATATCTAATATAATCATTGATGTGCTTTCCTTTAGGTATGTCATTTTATTATCTGGTTTTTACCTGTATTTGTCCCTTCCTGCTGTTTTTGAGTTATTTGAATTTATTTTCACATTCCACATTAAAATTAACTGTTGTTGTTTTTACTATGTCTTTGTATATATGTATTTAATAGTTCTCTCATATATGGTGTTTCACATATTTTCTCCCTCAGTCTGTGTCTTGCGTTTTTATTTACTTAATGATGCATTCCTTTCCTGAACAATTTCTCAGTTTAATTTCTCAATAGTATTACTTTCAACATTCTATGTAAGAAATCTTTGTCTGTCTTGTTTCTGAAGATATTTTCTCCTAGAGGTCTTGTAGTCTTAGCTGTTTATGCCTACAGTTCATTTAAAGTTAATTTTTGTGTGTAGTGTTGAGGTGGGAACCAGGCTATTTTTTCTTCCAGTTTGATATTCAGTTATTCCACCATCATTTGTTAAAAGATTTTTATTTTGCCCTTGAATTACCTTGGCATCTTTGTTGAAATCAATTGACAATGCATATGTGGGTGTATTCAAATACCTCATGTTCTTTGCTATTACTTCACTGTATTTACATCTTAGTACTGAGGCTTTGCATTCATGGGCAGTTTCCTCTTGTTTTTCTAGTTACATTTTATTTCTGACTGCTTTCTTCATTCATTCTCTCAAGAATGTTGTGAAACTTCTTTTTCCTGCTTGTCGTACATTTATACTTTTGCTTGTCGTATTTGTTCAGCTTAGCATGGACAGTGCTGTCTATACCTAGTTTTGTTTTAATAAAGTGAAAGCTGATTTCTGCATGATGCCATTCTTGGCTTCAATACGAATTGCTTGCTTTCCACTCTGAGCTGCATTTGACTGCCAGTTTCTGTATTAAGGTTTCTGTGGCCTAAAGCTGCATGGCAGATAAAAGGGTTTGGGGCTGGAGCATGGCTGAATCTGGGTAGAGCCTATTTTGAATGATTTTGAGCTATTCTCTCTTTTCTGAGATATGATTAAATGTCATTAACCAGGGTCTCCTCCCTTAGCATTAGGGGTGTGTCTGTGTGGGGGCTATTCTCAGACTTGAAGCATTTCTTCAATTTCTACAGAGCTGCCTCAGTAAAATTCTTTGGCAGTTTTTCTAGTCTCCACTGACGGGTAACTGATACTGCAGTGAGAGTCAAAATGTATCTCTGCCAATGCTATTTTGTTTGACTTTTCTAGGCTACTGCTATTATCCATTTCCTCACATTGCTTTTCTGTAAGTTAAATGGTGTTGGTGAGAATTTTCAATATGTTGCCATCTTCTGTAAGTAGGCAGTGTGCAAAAACCACTAGGTTTCATTTTTGAGGTTGATGGATACAGTTCTATCTCCATTTTCTTTCGGAGAGGTATTTATCATCAGTTGGCTGAGTATTAATTCTAAGAGGTTGTTGATTTCTACTCTTTTTCACTCAGAAGACTCACTGAATGGCTCATCTATAGCCCACCCCTCCTTGGGGCCATATATAATTTAATTTGTTATTTTGTATTTCATGTCCCATCTTGTTGACCCGAGTTTTAATCCTTGCCCAAGTACTTATTGTAGAACTAGAACTTTTGAAATTATTGCCTTAAAATCAGTAAGTAGAAGTGGTGAAGTGGTAGTGAAGAAAACTAAAGTTTTAGATAAACCACAGCTGAGGAAAGTAGGTTTTTTAAAAGGGAAGTTGAATTATAAGTGCCTGTCATGTCAAGGAAAGAAGATGATAATTTAATATCTGAAAGAAGTAACTTGTTGAATTTATATTTTTACTGAACCAGAGACATTAATGTCCTTCCCTTAGAGATCTTGGGCTTATTCTGGGGTGAATATTCCATTTCCAATGTTTTCCAATTTTTTTTTTCTTGCGGTGCCAGGGATCAAACTCAGGACCTTGCACTTGCCATATTGCACTTGCCATGTAGTCGCTTATTCCACTGAGTTATATTCCCAACCCCTCCATTTCTAGTAGTGGTCTGAAAAGTGTCTGGTCCTTGAACCTTGAGAAGCATTATATGGCATCCTTTGATTGCTGCTTGTTTTTGTGGCATTCTCTAGATCTTTATTTTTGATTTAGCAGTTTGATACAACTAGATAAAAGAGTTTTCTGTGGACAAGATTACACAAATCTTGAACATTTACATAGCAACTTGCACTGGTGACATTTTGATGTAAGCCTTCTTTTTAGAAGGTTTTTTTTTTTTTTTTTTTTTTTTTTTTTTTTTTTTTTTTTTTTTTTTTTTTTTTTTTACTGTGGCAGTGCCATTGAGATCAGCAGCTCAGTGGCTGGAGATATAGCTCAGTGGCACAACACCTAACTGGCAAGAGCAAGGTCATGAGTTTGATTCCTGGTACCCCCCCAAAAAAAAAAGAGAGAGGGAGAGAGAGAAATAAGCATCTCCAGTGGAAGAAAAAAGCCACCAGAAAATGTGAAATTGGAGTTGAAAACAATAACCACAAATAAAAAAAATGATGGCAGTATTTAACCAGCAATAGTTTTGATTTTTCAATTGATCAGAAACTCATCAGTTCATGATAATGAGACATTTGGAGCCAGCTGTCCTGACCTTTTGCTACCTTAGCTACCTCTTTGGTCATGTGTTCAGTTCTGTGCCCCGCCCCCGCCCTCAGCCTTCTCTTCAGTGTCTGAACTCAGAACAGTCATTCTCGTCTGAGGAGGGAAATGCGCTCTGACATTATTTCTCTTGTTCAGCCCTAGAGCAGTTCTGCCTGTTACGCCAGCTGACTGCGCTGGCAGGCTTGCTTTCGTTTCTTCCTTTAGTATATTTTCAGGTTACTCTGAAAGATGGCTCTAGGGCCATGCTGCTCCATTGTCCCTTCCATCCTCTGTGGTGACTTACCCCTTCCTCCTCCTGCCGTCCACCTGGACTTTCAACTCTGTTGCTTCCACGATGCGCTTTTTTTCCCTGCACTGTCTGGCTGCTGTCTCATCCTGGCTCCCTCAGCAAGAAGAACACTTGAGGCTGAGAGCCGTGACCTTTGATGCTCTATCATGGGCTCTCTTTGACTCTTCTCGCCTCCCGGGCTTCAGCCATTCCTTCGGTAGGTGGTGTCTAAACCTCTGCCTTCATTCCTGTGCCTCTCCTTGTATGTCCCATAGATGTTTTAAAGTCACTATTATACTACAAGAAAGTCTCCTTCAGTCAAGGCAGCATCTCTTGTGGTGAGCAGTTAGTTTGGTGGCCATGTCTTCCCATGTCAGGCTTGGAAATGCGTCTGAGCCTTTGACTCTTTCCCTTCCTTTCTGCTTGCTGTTCTACCGGCTTTCCCCATGCTCCTGTCCTATATCGTTAGTTGTTAACTCACTTAGGCCTGAATCCTTTTCCCTCTATTTTTTCTGGACCCTTGTTCTCATTCAGGTTCTCTCGCCTGCGTATTCCTCAAACTTCCCAGGTGGTTTTTCTCCATCATTTCCTTCACTCCTTCCAGCCTCTTTGCTCTTCTGTGCAGATTTCCTACCTTGGCACAGTGTTTTCTCTCTCTGTCTCTCTGCATTTCTGTTCATTGAGGACCCTTCAGTGATACATGATCTTTGAGCGTTTCCATTTCTAGTAGGATTTATCTTGCAGATTTATGTAGATGTATGTGTACACACTGACACACAACAGCATTTGCTGTCATGTGGTTTGTTCAGCAAAGTGGGCAATACCCTTTATCCATCATGGATCACTGTGTCAATAAATTAAGGTACACATGAGTAGAATGTTTGGTGGATGTTAATAATGATGAAACATACATACTTACTGATATAAGCAAGGTCTAAGGCACATAAATTGAAGAGTGAAGGAGCAAAACTGTGTGTATTGATGTTTCTATTTGTGTTTAGAAAAGAGAGGTGAATTTATATGCACCCTTGACTATTTATCAAATATTTGCGAGAGGTTTCTTAACACTGTCTTATGTGGCTTACTTTTAAAACCATGTATATGTATTGCTATATCTTCCTAAAGAAAACTTAGTTAATAATAAACACAACCTTACTGGAAATGGATACGGGTTATAGAAAGTCTGAGCCCCCCAGTCTGGCTTCTGTTAAAGCATTTTTGGGCTTCGCACCTGTGGGTGTTTCTGTCTCATCCTCTGCATTGTCTTCATTCTCCAGCCTGAGCCTAGAGCGGAAAGACAGACCTCCGAGCAGTGGTGTGGAGCGGGACAGGCCCGACTCTGACAAAATGGGCGCCAAACTGAGTGCTGTGCCAGGTCTTAGTGGATACAGGTATATTCTGTGTGGCCCTTTGGCGGCCAGGTTGCAGAGACTTGGGGAGAGTTCCATCAGGGTAGCGAGAACAGGGTGGTGGGAGTCGAATTGTGTAAGGCAGGGGAACAAGGATCAAGGTGGCGGCCACGTATTTCTGATATGGAGACTTTAGAGATTTTTAACAACCAGCATGGCCGTTCTGCTGTTTCCCCTCCACATGTATTTTTGGGGTTGCTGCTTGCTGACCTGAGTGTGCCCCTGGGCTTACACGATCTTTTCCCGCTGAAATATTCCTCCCTACTTCCTGCTTTCCCACATGTTTCCTATCCTTTAAAGCTAGCTAAGGTATTCATCTTTCCTTGATCCTGGCTGCACCTACAGTAGGCCCCCTTCATCTGAAGGAGCTGTGGTCTGAGACCCCCAGTGGGTGGCTAAACTGAGGCTGGTACTGAACACTATGATGTAATGCCTTTTCCATTTTAAGCAACCACTTAGCACTGACTGTGACTGTAACTTTTGTGGTTTGAGGTACAATGGCAAAGCTAGCATGAATTTCTTTTTCTTTCTTCACAATTTCATGGATAGGAGATTTACTCTTAACATAGATCTTAAGCAAACTCAACATATGCCCTTTTTTTTTCCTTTCCTTATTAAGAGGTTTCACATTTTCCCTTAAAGGAAAGCATTCTGTAGCTTCTCTTTAGCATCTCCATGTGCCAACATCACTACAGTTGTGCCTTGGGCCCTTTATCCAAAATAAGCACTGTAGCACTCCAACTGCCAATCTGATAGCCAAGAGGGCTATTAACTGACTAAATGAGTGGATAGCATATACAGTGTGGACAAAAAGATGATTCACATCCCCAGCAGGATGCAGTGGGACATTAGCATAATGCTACTCCAACGAGTAATAAGATTGTATCATGCTACTCAGACGGCACGCAATTTAAAACTTATGAATTGTTTATGTCTAAACTTTCCCACTTCATATTTTTCGGCCATGGTTAACCACAGATAACTGAAACTGGAAAGCAAAACCACAGATGAGGTGGACTACTAAAGTTAGTCCTTTATCTGTATCTGGGTTTCCACATTTATCTCCTTCTACAAGGTTTTATTTTTTTTCCTCTTTTTATCTCCTCTGCTAAAGACTTTGCTGACATGCTGGTAAGACTAGCATCATTCATCTGTGTATCTCCTCCGGCAGAGTGAGGGATTTCCCCGGATTTGGGCAGCGCTGAATATTCGATTTGGTCCTTTTAAGTACAATAATACTTATCAGTCCTGTGATACAATTTTGTATATCTGAAATACTTAAGATGGTGACTCAACTGATGAGTGATGGAAATGGTTATAATAGCCCGAATTGCTTCTTTTCCTCCAAGAAAGGAAGTAGAAAGCATTTCAGAGGGCAGTAATGGGGTGTGGGAGGGGACGGGGAGGGAACGGGGAGGCTCGGAGATAGGCAAAGCCAAGGAAAGCTGAGGGAAGAGCCCTCCTGTGAACACTGGTACAAGTCGCCCAGACAGAAGGGAGTCGTATTCCTTGTTTTCAGATTAGCACAGAAAGCTGAACAAGGAGTCAGAGACTATAGTTCTTTCAGTGGACAGTGTAGCTTTTCATGAACGTTCTTGCTTATGTGTTTGTCTACCGGGCTTGTTATTTCCTACATTCCAACAATGTCTGTCTTTCTTCTGTTCCCCACTCCTGTCAACAAAAAACAAAACATAAGTGTGTGAATCCAGTTGTATCATTTTGGAGTTTCCAGAATTTTTTGGTCGAGACTCTGTAATATTTGGTTTTGCTCTTGTCACTATAGGTTTCTGATATCTTTATTAGCCCTTTCTTGAAGCTTAGTTATTGTAGAGTTTGAGGTTTAAGAACATTGGTCTTGTTTGGCCTTATTCCATCTTTGATAGGTGGGGGCATGAAACTTGGACTAGAGGCCAATTGCTGCTTGTTTCTGTAAATAAAGTTTTATTGGGACACAGCTATGCCTATTCACTTAACATAATTGGGATGCAAGGGTGGAGATGATTAGTTTCAATGAAGAGTATGTGACCCTCAAGGCCGGAAACTATTTACTATCTGGTCCTTTTCAGAAAAAGCTTACAGGTATGTGCTATATTGTGTTAAATTGTCACCTCATATTCTCCCTGCTTCCTCCCCATGATGGTATTTTCTTCTTGGTTTGTTCTTCTATGGAAGTGATGACGAACCTTTTAGAGACCAAGTACCCAAACTGTAACCCCAAACCCACTTATTTATTGCTAAGTTCCAACACTGCAACTAAACCTGAAAGATCAGCTGCTGAAGCAGTGCTGGGTAACTTGGCTTAAATGCCAACAGAGAGGGTGCTGCATGCCCACTGCGGCCATAGGTTTGCCACCACTATTCTATAGTATTTATGTCATGACATATGTTCACCATATATAGCCACTCAGCACACAGCACCAGCTAGAGATGTGTGGCTCTTTGACCTTCTTGGCGCTTGCCTCACTTGGATCCCAGTGCAGACAATCACTACACCTCTAACAAGAGTGGTGGTGGTAAGGGGTAGAGTTGAACACTAGCTCAGGTGCTGATGCTACTGTTCCTGGGACTAGGCACTAAGTTAGGCTTTGCATGCTTCACCTCCCAACAACTTTCATTACGTGGTGCTCTTATCCTTGTTATATTGAGAAAAATGAGGCACAGAATGCTGTGGAACTTGGTATTTTAGCCTGAATCTTCCATTAAATGGAAGATACCAAAGCCTGGATATAGCCATTGTCTGTTTGACTTCAAAGAGCAGTTTTAAAGGGGACAAACATGTTCCCTGGAAGAAAGATAACCTCTTTAATAAGAGGAGCTGGGAAAACTGGCTTCTACATGCTGAAGACTAAAACTAGACCCAAGTCTACCACCATGCGCTAAAATAAAGTCAAAATGGCTTATAGATCTAAATATTAAAACAGAAACACTAGATCTAATGGAAGAGAAAGTAGGTGGAAGTCTTGAAGACATAGGGATAAGTAGGAGAGGTCATGAACAAAAACCAAACTGCACAAGAAATACTTCAAAGAATCATCAACTGGGATCTCATCTTATTGAAAAGTTTTTCATGTCAAAAGACATCACCAACAGGGTGAAAGAAAACCCATGAATTGGGGAAAAAATTTTAGCCAACTGTCCCTCAGACAAAGGACTTCTGTCTAGAACATAGAAAGATTTAAAAAGCATCAGGCCCCCAAAATTCAAAGACCCAATCAAAAAATGGGCATCTGAGATGAATATACACTTCTCACATGAAGAAATACAAATGGTAAATAAATACATGAAAAGATGTTCAATGTCATTAGTCATTCAAGAAATGCAAATTAAAACAACACTGAGATTTTATCTCACCCCAGAAAGACTGGCTGTCTTCAGGAAATGAACCAATGCCAAATGCTGGAGAGGCTGTGGGGAAAAAGGAACCCTTTTCCCCTGCTGGTGGAAGTGTAGATTGGTGACACTACTGTGAAAATTAGTCTGGAGATTCATCACAAAGTAGGATTAGAGTTTCCACTTAACCCAGCTATTGTCCTTCTGAGTATTTTCCCAGAAGAATCAAAAACATCATACCACAGTGATATATGTACACCCATGTTTATAGCAGCACAATTTGTCATAGCTAAATCTTGGAAACAACCCAAATGTCCATCAACAGAGGAATGGATAAAAAAGATGTGGAATTTTTATACAATGGAGTATTACTCAGCTATAAAAAAGATAAACTCGAGGCTTTTATAGGTAAATGGGTGCAACTAGAGACCCTACTCATAAGTGACATAAATCCCACATGTGTAAACATTGTATTGTCTCCCTGGTGTAAGAACCTGAAAGAACAAATAAAACCCAAATGGTACAATAGATATTATGAAAGGGAAAGAAACTGCTCAAAAGAAGAAACAACTGGGATGAACGAAAGGACAAAAGGAAGAAAGGAAGGGGATATATAAGAGCCACTGTTAATTCCTATCGTTTTGTTCTGAAACCCTGTATCATTTTTATTGTTTTTGCTTTGTTTTGTTTTTGTCTACGTTGCTGGTATTTTGCTATTGTTCTTTTATTATTCTCTTTAAAAAAAAAGAGCAGTCTTACCTCCTGTACCATGCTGTATCTCGTTACAGATGAAACCAAACCTTCAGGGCAGCATGGACTTATTTTCATGGCATTTCTTCCTTGGTCTTTCTCTGGTGCACTGAGCTACTAGTTATGTTTTACATCTCTATATGTTCTACTTAGAGAGTTAGAAATTCCTTTGTGAATTTTTTTCTTATCTTCTAACTTACTTCTCATCTTAATACTCTTAGATCTTCTAGAACCCAATTTCCATACTGCAAAACTTACTTCAATTGCTGCCCCCTTTGTGGTGTCACTGATTTCCATGTTAATGTGAATTTTCTCCCTTTGAGCTGATATATGACCATGTTGGAAGCTTTCTCGCTGCAACTTGGCCTGTGCATGTGTTTGGGTGACTGCTAAACTTGTCTTATGTTCACTGTACTGCTCGTGCCCGAAAGCTGGACCTCTTCTCTGCTGAACTGATGTTTAAGATACCTGGGAAATGCTTAATGGATATTTTCTGAATTATTCTCGATGGGATTATAGGAGAAATCATATGGCTGGCCATGAAATTTAACAGATGTTTAATTCCAACATCTCTAATATACTATTGAATAAGTGATACTAAAAGTTGAAATAGGAAGAAAATCAGATGGGAAGGGGAACTGGGGGGGGAGGAAGAAAGGGAAAAGAAAAAAAAGAAAAGAAGGAAAAATGAAAACAATTTTTGTAAATGAGGAGGAAGAGGGGTTGAAGGCAGGGGAGTGCAACAGGGAAATAAAAAGCCTCAAGATAGACCACGTACAGTTACAGATTCCCTGTGATGACTGCGATCATTATGTGTACCTGAAATGCACTAGTAAACTTCATAAAAAATGCCTTCCATCAAAATTAGTTATTTTTCAGCCAAAGCCCCATCATATACTGGCTCAGTGTGATGATACAGTGCATTAGCCAGCTTTCCATTGCTGACATATACAACTGAAAGCAATGAAGGCTTATTTTGTAAAGTTATTTTCAGTCTGTAATCTGCTGGTTCCAAGGCAGAAATATCATGGTGGAAGGGACTGGTAGAGAAAAGCTGCCCATAGCTGTTAGGAAGCAGAGTAAGAAAAAAGAGGCAGAGAACAAGGGGCCAGGGACCAGGGACCCCCTATAGTCACATGACCTACCAACACAGCCAGCACCACCATGACCTACCCAGACACAGCCAGAAGTGTGCACTACTGATCTCTGAAGCCTCTCTCAAACCTATCAAGCTGACAATCAAGATTCACCATCACACACACAAAGAATCCAAAATATCACCATGTCATGGCGTGTCCTGTCTTGGCCACTAACTTAGCTCTATAGCACTGAACTTGCCTCTTGGCCTTTCTGTGGTTTACTTTGCTCATATATAAGGTGGGTCTGGATAAATATTCTTTTTAGGTAGAGCAGCAATTCTAAGGGATGATTCTGTCTCCTCCAGGATACATTTGGAAATGTCTAGAGACATTTTGGTAGTCCCTACGTGGTGTGGGGGTGCTACTAGATTAGGAATGTTGCTAAACACCCTCATTACACAGGACAACCCCTACAACAAAAAATGAATTGGTCTAAAATGCCATTAGTATAAAATGAGAAATCTTAAGATATAGCATACCGTGACTTAAAACCTTACTTTAATTAATTGAATGACTGTTACGAGCTTGGTATTTGAAAGTATAATTTAATTTAGTAATTAATGCTTTTTCTAGGAAATGTCCTGAGATTCAATGCTTTTTCCATTTTATTAGTGTATAACCAAATGGAGATAATTAATACTATTTATGGAGACTTACAGTGTGTGTAATTTATTTTTTTATTTTAAAGAGAAAAATAAAAAATAAACAGTTTCAAAACAGGCTAGTGGGAGAGTAACAATACTCAATACATTGTGTATTGTTATATTCAGAATAGTTCAGAGTACAAGATGTCAGTGTGTGTGATTTAAAATCATATCCGTGTTTGTTTTACTGGATCGGTACTTGCAAGGTTCCTGTCTTACACTTGGAACATTAGAAAGAATTTGCAGGGAGGAAGTTCAGAAGACATGGAAACTGTATGTGTGGCATGAACAAAGGCTTTAAATAACTAGATGAATTAAGAGTGAGACCTTTTTTCTCTTTTTACATCCTCTGAGGACCACAATTATAGGTGTTGTTTGGGAAAGTTCCTGCAGCTTGGTGACGGTAGAACTTGGGCTGTTCGAAGGCTAGAATATTTGCCATTCCTTGGGCCTGGCTGAGGTATTTGTTACTGTATAGTTTGGAGAGTCTTGCTGAAAGTACCAGGACCAATAAATGAAGCAGGGGTAGAAGTAACATGAGAGATCAAGTATGCGACAGCAGGTCCTGCACCAGGTTTCTTCACGATGCTGACAGTGCAGTTTAGATTCCTTGCCAGTGGCAGGCACCAGGGGTTGCCTTTTACTGTGGGTGTATTTGAAGCAAACTGGAAAAATGAGTTCATTTATTTTTGCTTCTTTCCTTCCTTCATGCTTTTTTTCAACAGGTGAGCTTTGAAAAACTACCAGATAAAGAAAAAGAACATAACTTAATTTATAGAGAATTGCTGTTTTGGAATGAACTCAGAACCCCATCTAAGAACTTAATATGAAGTTGACATAATTGTATTGATTGGCAAAAATACAGAAATTCCTGAAATAACTGGGAGGAGTAAAAAGTGTTTACTGATTGAAAATGTTAGATGATTTGACATTCCTACTGATCTGTACTGCAGTGTCATTAACTGAAGAGGCTTCTCAGATTCTCTGATAGAATCACTGCAGTGTTTTCTTCTGCTGAGTTGTGATGACATGGAGCTGCAGGTGACAGAAGGCCTAGTTAGGGCAGAGCATACTCAAATAGGAGGCGATTTTCCTTAAGGAAATCTACAGCAAGTCAGCAATCCTTCCAGAAACGCAAGCTCTCTCGCTTTTGGCTCTTCATTTATGCAGTCATGTATAAATTTTCTTTTTCCTTTCTTTCTTTCTTTTTTTTTTGAGACAAAGTCTCACTGTGTAGCCAAGGCCAGCCTTGAACTCGCAGTGATCCTCCTGCCTCAGCCTCCTGAGTGCTGGGATTATAGGTGTGCGCCACCACGCCTGGCTAAACTTCATTTTCATACTCATGGATAATTGTTTTGAGGAAAGGAGAGAAGACAAAGAAGGGCGAGCATAAGATCACACTCTGCTGAGATCTGATTGGCTGATGTGGCCACCTCTACTTGCAAGGGAGTCTGGGAGCCTCAGTGCTGCATATTGCTGTGCTATCGGAAGTAAGGGGTAAGGGACAGCACATCGTGGCCAGGCACCGGGTCTATCTGCTGCTTGATGCTTTTTTTTTGGTGATGTTGGGGATTAAGCCCAGGGCCTTAGGTCTACTAAATGTCTCCCACTGGGCCACATCCCCAGGCCCTGCTTGGTACTTTAGCCTGCTACCACCAGATGATTACAGGGATTTCAAACTCAGTCTTTTGTTGGTTTAGAAGAGGTAGATCAGGTAAAATAAAATTATCCCAGTGAGTGTTTCCCTTTTGCTGGTTAGGTTGCAAAAGGTCATGTTCTGAATTATACTTCCTTTTTGTTACCAGAAAGGCCTTAAAACTGTCTTTCAGGGTGTGCGACATCATTGTATTACATGTATGTTGAGCATCCCTGATCTGCACATCTGAAATCAGAAAGGCTTCAAAATCTGAAACTTTTTGAATGCTGACATGATGCCACAAGTGGAAAATTCCACATCATGAAAATTTTCTTGTGCAAAAAGTTATTAAAATACAATAGAAAATTGTCTTCATGTATGAAGTGTACATGAAACATGAATTTTATATTTAGACTTGGGTCCCAACCCCAAGATACCTCATTGTGTGTATACAAATGATCCCAAATCTGGAAAACTCCAAAATCTAAAACACTTCTGGTGTCAGGGATTTTGGCTAAGGGATTCTCAACCTGTACACATTCTATTTTCCTGCCAGGACTAAGATGTTCGCTTCCCATTATGTGGAATAAATCTAGGTGAAAGATCTTTTTTTTTTTTTTTTTTTTTTTGCAGTACTGGGGATTGAACTCAGGACCCTGTACTTGCTAGGCAGGCTCTTATTCCACTGAGCTATATCCCCAGCCCTAGGTGAAAGATCTTGTAGTGCTGTTACATCAGAAAGGCTAAAGAATGGGAATTTCTTTTTAAACCTAGACCAAAGGATACATAATTTTACGCTGGCTTCGTGTGTTGAGAGCTGTTCTACGAGGGAGCGATGGCTGGGCCATCAAGGTTGTTTGTTTGTGGAATGTTCTATACCACAGTGTGTAAAGCATGGTGGCTATTCTGGTGATGGCCACACTGTGCCCAGTGGATGTGAGGGATACACCCATGGGCCTGTCCATGCACTTTATTATTTTTTATTGTTTTCTGAGTACTCAAGGTTTACTAGTAGAAAGTTAACAAGCTATGTTTATTTGCCCTTTTCAACTGCCTATGAAAGTTAGAACTACAATAACCCCTCTGTCCTAGCTCTTTCAGAATTTTTTTTTTTATTAGGAAGTCCTTCTGGATGTCTTGAAGAGGGTCTGGGCTGCATTTAATCCATTACTTTTCTTCTCTTCATTGTATGGTATTTTTTTTTTCATAAGCCAATTTTTCTTTTTCTTGAGTATTTGACACTTAGCTGAGTGAGGCTGTCAAAATGTTTTCCTGCTATCATTAGCATAGTCTGTCTTCCCTCACTGTTGTGTGTGTTTGTGGTGGGTTTTGTTTAATCTGCTAAACCACAGATTAACAGCCAGAACTCCCCCTCTCCCCTCACACATCTCCCCTGCACAGCACACAGAGAACTAAATCAGTTTCAAGCAAGCATTCTAGACGTTTCACAGTGCTGAAGAGGATGGGCTGCTTGCCTGCTTTTCAGGCTGCAGGGAGTTTGCCCGCTGACTGGAGTGTTGCCATGGTGATGGGTGAGGGATCCCAAACCCGGGCAGAGAGGGAGGGGCCTGGGAGAGAACCTGGCTGTCAGACCCTGCGCAGCCCCTCCATAACACCTCATTTCTTCCTGCACTCTTGGGACTGGTGCAGCAGTGCTTGCCCGGGTGGAGAAGGTTTTGTCAGCTGTGCCTGTGTCTGGGTTGTTTGCTTCTGCTTTTCCTTCCCACACCGATACGGGGTTTCCCCTCCCTTCTCTATTCTCTTGTTCTCTGCACGGTGCTGCGGGGGGGGGGGGGCTGCTAGAGGAAATTCAGGTAAATAAAGACGTCACTGATTTGAAGATGCTGGAACTGAAAGCAATATTATTTAGAGTTGTCGTCCCCCCCCCCTTTTGGAAATGACCTACAACTTCGAAACGGGCTAATTGTGTGGCAGTGACATCAGTACGGATAGTCCCTTCCACTCCTAAGGTGTTTATTGTATCCTAGAAATTGCCATGGGTTGTCTCACTTGGTCCTCATGGGGGTCAGTGGTGGGTGAACATTCCCATTTTATAGGTCAGGAAATAAGGATCAGAAAGGGTAGGTAGCTTACACTAACCTTTCACACAGCCTCTAAGTGACATGAGTTATATTGGGTGTTCATCATTGAGAACAGTCCTGACTTGTCATAGGCACAGAGTAGTTATGTTTTGTAAATGAATTCAGTTGCTACTGGTAAGGTCCTCAATAAATACTGATACTAATATAAAACTCAGTGTTTTCTTTAACTGGGAAAGCAGACCATAGGTTCTACATGTACATATTCCCGTTAGTATAGACAGAAGATCTGCTATGTTTGGTTAACACTGGTCAGTTGATGTCTTTGAAATCTTTTCTTTACAGCAGCTGTCAACTCTGAGTGAGCCCATTGGGATAGTGAGTCCTGAATTGGAGTTCTTTTTATTGATGGTATATTCCTGGATGAAACCCATGTATATAACTGCAATTAATAATACCAACAGAACTTCATTAGAGAACTTGATTGAATGATGCTGAAGTTTATTTAGAAGAATAAATAGGCAAGAGTAACCTAGAATTTGGACAGAGATTGGTGAAGAACAACTAGGAAGCACAAGTATAATCAGAATAATGATGAAATTAAAATCGAAGATGTTAGCCAGGAGTTGGTATATGCCTCTGATCCAAACTACTTGGGAGGCTGAGGCAGGAGGATCACAATTCTCAAGACAGCTTGGACTTTCTCAAAAAGTAAAAAGAGTGCCCCTGCTCTGGATGGAACAGTTACATATATCTATCCGTATCTATATCTACATCTACATCTGTATCTCAGAATAAGGCAAGAACTGATCAGTGAAAGAAAACAGAAAGACCGAAGACGTTTCCTTTATGTATGTATAAAACTGAGGATACAAGGGGTGATTAGAATATCTGATCAAGCTGGGCATGGCGGTTTATACCTGTAACCCCAGGACTTGGGATTGCTACAGGTTCAAGACCAGCCTGAGCTACATAGTAAGACACTGTCACAAATATGTGTGTGTGTGTGTGTGTGTGTATGTGTGTGTGTGTATGATTAATGTTTAAATTTTATTACCCTAAAAGATATGTTGCATTTAATTCTCTTTAAAATTGTCCCCTTCACTCAAAACACTCTTGTCCCGTCATTCGTCATCCTTCGCACTCTCTGAAATGGTTCTGGAATTTCTCTTCTGTGTTTCTGTGAGATGTGATAAAAAGTGTGATGAACGCTGGCACTGAGTGAACATCCAACAGGCTGGGAAAAATATGGTGAGTCCTCGCCCTCCCTACTCACTGGACCCGACACTCGTGACCTCTGGCTCTTCCCCATGTCAAAATGACCTGAAGCATAACCATTTTGGGTCAGTTTTGTACACTGAGGCAGCCACACCGACACAACTAAAGACACTCGGGAAGGAGGACATCACATCCAGAACTGCTTCAGAAAGTGGCGAGAGAAATGGGACAAGTGTGACTGAAATGAAGGTGAGTATTTTGGCAGGAATTAATGGCAATATTTCCTTTACTGTAGTAAATTTTTAAAAATTTAGGCTTTCCCTGTATTTCACAATCATACCTCTTACGATAAGATAGATCTCTTAATCTGTAAAAGTTACTGTATCATTAACATCTGCCTGGTATATAAGAAATAGAGTATATGAACAAGTTCGAAGTAAAAGTCACATTTCTTTGCATAATTTCACTTCCAAGAGGAAATTATTAACATTTTGAGTTACATTATAAATACACCTATGGATGGGCATGCTTTCTGAGAGCAGGGTAGCATGGTGTGTCGGTTAAGAATGTTAGCTCTCACGTAAGACAGCCCACTTTCAAATCCTGGAGTGTGTCCTTGGTTGCCCTGCCCAGCCTCTCTGTATCTCAGTCTTCTCATCTTTCAAATAATGGTGATAGCAGTACTTATAGAGTTGTTAAAAGGAGGAATGAGATAATACATGTAAAACACTTAGATGAAGCCTGGCATGTCATGACTGTTCAATAAAAGCTTTGCAAAATTTAAGGTTATAGTAATCATCTCTTGTAACTGTGGTTGCTGATCTCTTAACAATATATTGCAGGCATCCTTATGAATGTATACTCACACATATATATCTATTTCATTTTAGATATAGATATATGGCTGTACACTATTCTGTTTTATCAGTTTAACAATTCCTCATTGATAGTGTGTGGGAAGTCCCTGGGACCACCTTAGGCTTGATCATTTCCTGGAAGGACTCACAAGTTTCAGAAAAGCTGTCCTACTGCTAGTGTGGTTTGTTTCAGTGATAGGATACAGATTAAGAAAGGGGGAAAGGCACACAGAACCTAGACAGTGGTGGTGAACCTATGATATACGTGCCTCAGTGGGCTGCTTCTCTCAATCATTGAAAGCTCTGAGAGGCTCACCATCAACTGCTGAGAGAAGTGAAGTCAAGAGAAACCAGCTATAGGCTTCCACTGGATCCCAGTGGAGTCCAGGCCCATACCTGGTTCTCCTAGCAGTGATGTGCACCTGCAAAGGGTTACCAAGCAGGTAAGCACACCTGAGCCTTGGCTTTAGGGCTTTTCTTGGAGGACCGTTGGTATATGGGACCTGCTAACTGGCTTCAGGTAAACACACTGCAGCCCTTTAGAGCAAAGACCAGTGTTGGCCGTATATAATCAGCCCTGCATATTCCCAGGCTCCACATCCATGGATTCAACTAACTGCCAACTGAACATATTTGAAAAAATTGTAGAAAGATCCATAAAGGAAAATTTGGATTTTCCATGTACCACGTACTATGCTGAATCCACATATATGAAGTATTACGTAGGCAAACCTTCAGTGTGTCTCCAGTGTTCACTGTGTGAGCATCATTTGCCTGACCTTGTGTTCTTCTAAAGTACAATTAGATCTAGAATGGCTGCATTTGTATTGAACATTTACGTAATTTTTTGTTGTCATTTATATTGTATTAAATATTTTATCTGGACGTGATTTAAGGTATATGGAGAGCAGTGCATACTACATCATTTCATATAAGGGACTTGAATATCCTTGGATTTGGGTATTCTGGGTCTGGCAGATGGTGGGAGGAACTTCCTGAAACTAATCCATCACAGATAAGGAGGGACAACTCCATCCCATTGTTAGTACCTAGTGATAAAACTTGTACTACATGTTCCAAGGTTGCAGGCATATAAAAACATTCTTATCAGTAGAATATTTTAAGGCATCCAAATTCATTTCCCAGGAGGTTCTGAAGGGAAGTCTCTCACGTAGGGCTTTCAATCCAGGTCTGCTGAGGTAAAGCTATCTTACACAGAAAGGCAATTAAGAATTTTCTTGTGTTTTACTATTATGAACAATACTTTGAGAAGTAGCTACATGCATATCACCTTATGAATTTCTCTGAAAAAACTCCAAGATATAAGATCATAAAGATCATTCCACACTTTGGCAGTTTCAGGACATGTGTTTATTGTCAAGCATTTACATAGAGTATCTTTGGTTATTTGATACCCAGCAAATACAAGCAACAGTACAGTGATGAGTCCAGCCATGTTTTTGTGTATTCATCCATTGGTATGGTGTAATATGCTCAGTTTCATGTGTGCGCACAAATCTCCAACTTGAAGAGTTGCTCTGATATTCAAAGAGGAACTCTTCCCTGCGTTCATCTGACGTATATTTCAGCAATATGATCTGTACGGGTTTTTAGTTTCTCAGCTATCATCTGTGTTTCTCCCACCAATACAATGCAGTGATTTACCCTGTAAAATACTTATGTAGTATATCATTTCTAGTTTGAGACTCCTTTTTTTCTTTTAAGGAGGATCACATATCTGAATTTAAAATATGCAATATCTTTTTTACAAAAACTGCAAATACACTGATTGGTTTCAAAATGATTTCACAACATAGATGGCACCAGCACTATTCAAAATATCCTATTGCATAAGACATGCTATTTTAAAGTATCTCTTAATCTAAATGAAACTCATTTATTAGTTTTCTTTGGTCAGTTCTTCCAAGTCAATCTTGTATAGGACTCTTAAAGATGGTATAAGCTGTAGCTTAAACAAAAACTAGCATTTGTTTTTTCAAGCCAATAAACCATTCTTCCATTTATCTTAAAATAAAGTTTTAAAACTCTAAAAAAATCATAAAATTTAAATTGCTGACCCAAAAATCCCACTGGGTTCAGCTTCTGATATCTTTTGTAATATTATATTGTTCTCAAAATATTACTGCCATGAAAATCAGAGTTGACATTTCCTTAATCCTCTTCAATTTATATATAATAAACACTTGTTAATTTTTTAATCTGATAAATACTGGCATCTTGCATCTTATTAATTTAATTTGCAATTAATTACAGTTAGAGTGTACATTTTAAGTATGTATTTTGGCGGTTTCTATTCTTTGAGTTGAAGAGTGGCATTTCAGATTTGAAGAATGGAAGGATTCTCTTTCTCTCTCAAACAGTTCATGGGCCATATAAAGGTAAATGGCAGGCCATAGTTTTCTGTCTGATTGTTGAAACAATTAAATGTAAATAACAAGTCATCTGGTTCTTGTATGGTTCTTATCTGATTTTAGTATGAAAATATTTTATATTAATATTTTAGTATGAACCCAAGGATGTAACATTTTCTACTTGTATTCCAGTGTTCTATTATATAGCAGTTTGAGCTTATGAACAATAATGGAAATCAATAGAAAGTAAGATATATACCAAAGAGAAAGGCCTGATAATTAAAAATTATTTTATCTTTTGTGGTGTTTGGGATCTAACCCAGGGTTTTGTACATGCCAGGTAAGTGTTCTACTTGTGAGCCATACCCTACATCCTACAAAATTTTTTTTAATGAAGATCTAACAATTTAGGCCTAAGCATCTAGAAATGATACCAAAAAGAAAATGATAAAATAGATATATGTAAAGTACATCTATGAGGGATGAAATTAAAAGTTTAATAGTTTTAAAGACAAACATTTTTCAAATGCATCTGAAGAAATGCCCTACTGTATTAGAGCAGTAGACAAAGGACATAAGAGGACAATTTCAAAGGAAGAAATACAGGTGACTAATAGATCTAATATATAGATGACAACATCACTGGCAAGAAAAGAAAAGAAATTTAAAAATTATGGTAACATTTCATTTCAAACTGGTTGTGTTTGGAAAAATGCTAACACCCTCTCTGGCTGAAGGGACAGTGTTATACACTTCTGTTGAACACATAAGTCTTTCCAGAGAACAGTTCATAGCACACGTCTAAGATCCTTAGATCTGAAAATAACTACAGGGATTCTCAAATATTTACATAGCATAGTATCTATATCAGGTGGCATGTGGCCTTGCCAACATCTTGTTTTTTTCCCAGTAAGACCTATTACAGGCTTCTGACCTCTAGAATTGTAAAATGATAAATATGTGTTGCTTTAAGCCAGTAAACACAAGTTACTCGGTAGTGATGAGCAACCCCTATACTAGGGAAAAGCTCACGTACTGTAAGTGGTTTGGAGAGACGTGATGTCACTGTGTGGGATGTTTAGAGAAGTAGTTGCTCTTCTTGCAGCAGACTCTGATAAGCTGTTACCCTGTTTGCCAAAAGTACAGAACTAACTTAGAAAAGTATAAGCAGGATTTTGTGCTCTGTCCTAATCCCTTTTATCTTTGGTTTCATGTTCAGAAACAACATGAAATGGCCGATATTTTCAGTAGGCAACATTTTTAGCTTTCAGGATGCATTTGGGTTTTGCTACATTTAATGTTGTAAGGCTACAACTTGTGAAGGAACAGTCAGAATCACTGTCAGGTATCTCCTTCCAGCCTCCTGATACCTTCAGTGCTTATTTCCTGATGGTGCTAAGCTCTGACTCAGACCTGCATGTGATGTGTGACGATAATTCTCCTTCCTTGGATGGAAGGCAACAGATTGTTGAAATGTCTCTGTGTAGTTCTATGCAAAAAAAAAAGATGCATTATAGTTTCTGGGTGATAGGATTGGGGTAATTTTTTCCCCAGCTATTACCTTTTGTTTACTTTTGACAATGTGTGTTGACTTCTTTAAACACAGGAGTGCAATTTTTAAAAAGGAAAGATGAGAAATTTCTATGCACATGTGATGCCTCTTTATATAAAAATGTATACTACCTGATCATAGTTTTCAGCAATAAATATTTGTTCAGTGTCAGCAGAACATAGGAACCAGACTTGCTTTTATTTGGTGGCTCTGAACTGTATAGCGGTGCGAGGGAATTCTCACTTCTGATCTTCATGAAAATTGTATATATTGCCTGCCATCTTCAACCAGTGACTTCTTTCTTTTAATGTCTTGAGAGTGATGAAGACACTCAGGGTGGATGAAGTGTTTCTGTGTCCACTGGTAAGGACAAGTAGTCCTTTTACTCATCATGTGTTTTCTTGGTCTTGGACAGTTTCTCTTTTTTGTTGGAAAAGTATAGCACAGAGCAATGCAAAAAGTACTAAACTCAAAGTTAGAAAGCTTGAATGAATACTTTTCTCTTGCTGCTGAGACAAAATACCTGACGCTTATAATTAAAGTAGGAAAGGGTTACTTAGCTCACGGTTTGTGGAGGTGTTAGTCCATGCTCGGCTGACTCCAGGCAGAGTGGCACATCGCAGAGGGCAGCCGTTCATGGTGGCAGAAAATAGCAAAACAGCAAGGGCAAAAGGGAGGAGTGGTGGCAAGCTGTCCCTTTCTCTCCTTTACATGTGCAAACTATCCACCCTAGGGACAGCTGTAGCACTCACACCCATGATCCCAGCATTGGACTATGGATCAGTCATAAATCGAGAAGCCCCCCCCCATGACTGCATGAGACTTTGGGGGGGGGACACACAGACACAAACCATAACAGAATCTAATCCTCATATATGAGAATTGCTTGAAAAACTAAATGGAAGTTCTAAGATGGACATAAATATATAAAATTGGGTGTGTGGACTTAATCAAGTGGTAGAATCAGAAATAATCTGAAGTCAGTGTTGTTATCTATGAGGCGCACACACACACACACACACACACACACACACACACACACACACAATGTTGGGAAAGTGTAGTTCTCGCCCTGTTCCTTCCCCTGCACTTACGTTCTTTTCACTAAAAACCTTCGGACAAGAGATTAGAAATAGCCTAGAAAGGAGGAGTTGGAGCCTTCACCGAAACTGCTTAGGAAATTGGTGATACTTGGGTCTGAGGTCGGAGAATATTCTTTGCTCAATTTGTGTTTTTGACACCGTCTCTCTGCCTTTGACTCTTTCTGTCTTCCTACTTTCTTCCTTTGGTGGAAGTAGAGATTTTATTTAATACTTGATGGGTGAATTCAACTAAAATTTCCCACAGGCTAGTCCTGTGCTTCCGAGTAACAGTACTCCGCTCAGCAAGCTGGCTGGCTGTTGAGGAAATGATTTGACTTAATATTAAGGAAATAAGCATATGCCATAATTTAAATGGACCTGTCTGTGCTGCATTTTGTTTTATTTTTTAATAATACTTTCTCTTGGGGAAGTGAAGTAGGTGGGATTAGGAGAAAGCAGTATCATTTGTCCTAGGATAAAATGTTCAGACCACATTCCTTTGTTGTCTCTCGTACACTGAGTTAAATGCTTCGTCACCACTGAATTTCGCTGCTGTCTATTGGTGAGGCAGAGAACTTTCCTTTGCTGTAATTTAGCAGAAAGATGTTGGCATGTCTCATTACAGCAGCTAGCGTCTTCCCTGTGGAAGTGAAGACACTTGCTCCCCAGCTGGGGACCATGATCCAGGCTATATAGGAGTGGGAAGCAGAGTCACTGTATTCATCGGAGCCATGCTTCTCTTTGGGATATGATTTATTATGTAAAATTCATCAGTTATACATTTTTTGAACTTGTACGACCATCATCATGTGGTGACACATTTTCACCACCCCCAAAAGTTCTCTGATGCCCAGTTGCATTCGTTGCCTGCTCTCAACTCCAAGCATTCTGCTTCTGCATATTTACTTTTTATGGGAATTTAATTTAATGGAATCACATAATACATAGTCTTTTTTGTTTTACTTCTTTCAATGAGTGTAATGTTTTGGAGTTCCATATTGTAGCTAAGTCAGTAGTTTGTTCTTTTTAATTGTTGATTGGAACTCCTGTGTAGATACAGCACATTTCTTCTGACTTTTCAGTTGGTGGACATTGGATTGCTTTCACTTTGGGGCTCTTCTGAAAAACACTGCTGTGAATATTTGTATACCAGGCTTTGTGTGGATGAATATTTTCATTCCTTTTGGATGTATACTTAGGAGTGGGATTTCTGGGTCAAATGGTAAGTCTTAAGATTCAACCTTTAAGAACCTGTCAAACTGGTTTCCAAAGTGGCTATACTATTGTGAATTGCCACCCTCGGTATATGGGCTTTTTGGTGTTCTGTACCATAGGGCAACACTTACTATGTCTGTCTTTTTATTCTAGCCATTCTTACGGGCATAGAGTGCTAATTTTAATTTATACCTTCATAACAATTGTGGTGCACTTTCTCATGTGCTTATTAGTTGTGTGCGTATTTTTGTGCCCTATCTATTCAAATCATTTGCTTTTTTAAGAGTAGAAAATTTTTTTTTGAGCAAAGAAATGGGGAATAGAAATGGGGAATAGGAGTAGCTCCTGAGACAGGAGGGGCTCTCGAATGGGTTGCCTCATTTGCTTGTTTTTTTAATGAAGTTGTTTGGCTTGTTTCACTGAATGTAGAGGTATATATATTCTGGATGGAAACACTTTATCTGAAGTATGATTTGTAAATATTTTCTCATGGGATGGGGCTTCTTTCTTTTTCTCAATAGTGTTTTTTGAAGAATGGGTTATTTTTGTTTGATGATGTCCAATTTAATCAACTTTTTCTTTTATGGATTGTTTCAGATGTTGTATCCAGGAAATCTTAGCCCTAAATCCAAGGCTATGAAAATTTTCTCCAGCTTTTCTCCATAGGTTTTATCATTGTAACTCATATTTAGGTCTGTTACCAATTTTAGTTAATGTTCATATATGATGTGAGGTAAAAGTCTCAAGTTCATTTTTCTTCCTTTTTGTATGGGTATTCAGTTGTTTCAGCACCATTTTTGAAAAGACCAAGCAATTAAAGATTCCTATTAAATTGCACTGGCAATTTTGTTAAAAATAAGTGTATAATCAAAGAAAAAATTTTTCCTATTGGACTCTCAATTCTATTTCATTTATAAGTGCTTTTGTCTTTATACCAATGCCATACTGTTTTGATTACTATACTTTCCTAGTGTTACAGTCAGATAGGATAGGTCCTTCCACTTTACCCTTTTTAATAATTGTTTTGGCTATTTTAGAGTCTTTGCATTTCCATATAAATTATAGGATTAGCTTGTCAGTGTCTACCAAAAATTAATAAACTAACTGGGATTTGATAATGTATGTATTGAATCTACGGTCTTATACATCATATATTTGAGGATAACTACCATGTTGTCTATGAAAATGAAACTAATCTTTTATTTAGATCTTTAGTTTCACCAATGTTTATACTTCCTAGTGTATGGGTCTTACACTTCTTTTACTTTGTTGCTAGATGTTTTATTCTTGTTAAAACTATAGTAAATGGAATTTTTTTTTTAGTTTCTGTTTTGGATTGTTCTTTGATAGTATATGGAAATACAATTAGTATTTATATATTAGCCTTGGGTCCTGCAAATCCACCAAACTTGTTTTTCAATTTAATACTCTTTTGCAAATTAATTAGCTTTATGTTGTTTGTAAACATAGTTTTACTTCCTTTTCAATCTCAGTGCCTTTAATAGTTTTTCCTTGCTATATTATGTAAAACCTTCAGTAGAGTATTGAATAGACGTGGCAGGAATATTTATCTTTGTCTAATTTCTGCCCTTAAGGGGATAAAAATCTTCCATTTTTCAGTATTATTTAGCTGTATACTTATCACAGATACAGTTGATAAAGTTGAGTAAAATCCCTTTTATTCCTATTTTAGTGAAAAATTTTCTTAGCAGAAGGAATACTGTTACCTTTCATGGTCATTTTGACTTTGGAGAAAAGCCAGGAATTGCACAGAGCCAGATCCTGTGAATAAAATGGGTAAGGACATCAGAATGTTTTTTATTTGACAGAAATTGCTATAAATGTTTTGAATTGATCCAGGACATCAAAGCAGCCATGAAAAAACACGCACCAAAGAGGACTTCCAGAACTGCTTCAGACAGTGGCAAGAGTGTGGTAAAAGTGTGTCCCAAAGGAGGGGTGGGTAGTTGGTTAATGCCACGTGTTTCTGATAATGGTGAGCACGTTGACCATAGGGAGGTGGCATATGAACGTATAGCATCTAATCTTTTTCACTTCTCTTCTTCTCCACCCCTCTCTCCCTCCATCTCTAGAAGAGAAGGAGAGTATTTTGAGGGGATTAATAGGAATGTGTCTTTTAATATAATAACATTTTAAACATGTAGACATTGTATTTTTCAATCATATATTGGATATTGCTGGGTTTGATTTGCTTTTTATTCGTTAGAGAATATTGGGTCTTTATGAATGGAGAACATTGGTTTGTACTCTTCTGTGAGGTCTCTCTGGGTTTGGTATTAGACAAATACTGATCTCAAAACAAGCTAAAGAGTGATCCTTTCATTTCTACTTTTAAAGAAGTGGTTGTTTACAATTGATGTTATTTCTATGCCATGTTAATTCTTCTCATTTTTAAACTTTTCTGATTTTCTATTTGCTGAAGATTATGCATATGATTACTTTAGAAATTATAATAGTAATGTGAATGCCTCATGATCTACCTTATATTAAGATTAACCTATAGGAACTGCGCTAAATATCTCCATTTTCTTCTTTTTTATGATATATTTACCTATGTATCTATGTCCATGATAAGCCCCCAAATATTGTACTTGCATAACCTTATATAACTTAAAGAAAATAAAAGAATAGAAGAAAGGATACATTATTTTATTTTTGTGGTTGTGATTGCCATTTTCAGTGCCCTGTATTTCTTTCCTCCATACGACCATATGGAATCATTTCCTTTCACCTCCCTTCGATATTTCTTATAAGGGAAGTCTGGTATCTACCCACAAACTCTGTGAGTCATCATTTGGCTGGAGATGCCTTTGTTTTCCTACATTTTTTAAAAGAGCATTTTATTTTGAAATAATTATACATTCACACGAAGTTGCAATAAAATGTGCAGAGACATCTCAGGCACAGTTAGCTGAGCTTCCCAAATGTTCATGCATCGTGTCCGATAGTAAACAATCAAAGCAAGGTAATTGACATTGGCACAATTCACAAAATTCATTTAAATATTGCTGGTATAGTGTTCTCATTTGTATATATGTGTGCGTGGATGGGTCTGTGTTAATATTGTTTACTCTTGTCTGATTAAATTGCTTTTCTGTGTTGAAGCACGATGCTCTTATATATTATAAGTCCTTTCTCAGGTATGCAGTTTGTAATTACTTTCTCCCAATTTGTAATTTGTCTTCTCATCCTTCAACAGTCTTTCACAGAGCAAATATTTTTAATTTTGATGAAGTTGAATTCATCACTCTTTTTAAATTGTCGTTGAGCATGCTTTTGGTTGCAAGCCTAAGAAATCTTGGCCTAGCCAAAGATCCTGCATACTCTCACCTACTTCTTCCAGGGAGTTTTTATAGTATTTTATAATAAACTACATGATCCACTTTAATGTTGTATAGAGTATGAGGTTGTGGTTCTCTGTTCTTGCCGATTGCCTTCTTGCCTAGTGCCTATTATGTCCCATGATGTCTGATACACACACACACTTTTTTCTTTTGGCTTGTTTGTTTTTGTTTTTGAAACAGGATCTTGCTATGTAATTCAGACTAGGTTGAACTTACTAAGTAGCCCAGGCTGGCCTTGAACTCACAGAGATCCACCTGCCTCAGCTTTCTAAGTGCTGGGTTTCCAGGCATGTGCCACTATACCCAACACACCATCACATATTGAAAAGATTGTCTTTTTCCCATTGAATTGCTTTTGCACCTTTGTCAGAAGTAATTGAACATATCTGTGTGGGTCTATTCCCAGGTCATCAGTTGTGTTTCATTGATCTATTTGCCTACTGTTCTGCCAGTACTGTATGTACTATGTGAATTATGATAGGTGTATAATAAACCATTAGGAAAAGTGATTCTTTCCTTTTTGCTGTCTTTTCATTGTTTCAAATATTGGGATATTTCTTCATCATATAAATTTCAGAATGATCCTATCTATGACTATGAAAAACCTTACTGGGATTTTGACCAGAATTAAAGATATATTTTGGAAAATTGATGTCTTTATTACATTGGGTCTTTCCAACAAGGAATTTTATAAGTCTTTTATATTACTTATTGGTTTCTTTTAATTGTTTCATCAGCACATTTAATTTCTAGCTTGTAAATGTTTTGTGAGTTTTACACCTTCCTATTGCATTATTTCTGGCTATTACGCCTAACAGCTTCCTTCTACTTTCGTGCCCCCCCCCAAGAGTCAACATAACAAACGTGCAGTACTTGTCTTTCTGAGTCTAGCTGATTTTGTTTATTTTGGGTTTTTTTTTTTTGTATTTTTGAAGATAACCATTTTGACTGGAGTGAGGTGGCCTCTCCATGTTCTCTGCTTGTTTCTTCATATATGGTACTGGGGATTGAGCCCAGTACCTTCTTACTGAGCTACATCCCCTGCTGTTCTTTATTTTATGATTTGAGAGAAGTCTCAATTATGATCAATTGCCCAGGCTTGGCTCAAACTTGCTATCCTGCTGCCTCTCTCTCCCAGAGTACTGGGATTATTCCATGTGGTTTTGATTTGTATTTTCCTAACGGCTAACAATGTTGAACAAATATACCTATTTTTAGAGAGGTATATTTTTAGACAGGTATATTTTTAGATAGGTATATTTTTAAATATACCTATTGGCTATTTTGTATTTCTTCTTTTGAGAATTATGAGTTTGGATTATTTATCTTTTGGAGTTAATTAGGTTTCTGAGCTCTTTATATATTTTGCATGTTAATCATCTGTCAGAAGACTAGTTGCCAATGTCCCAGGTCTCCTTCACGTTACCAAAAACAAAAAGTGTTACATGAGTTGATTCCAACATGATTTTCTGGCAAATAATATAATTTCTATCATTTTGGCTATATATCTCTGTGCTTTTTCCCTTCACTCTCTGAAATGCTGTTGCTTATCACTATTCTACACCACTAACTCCAATAAACCCTTCTGAATATTTCAGAGTCATGACAGTTGTCTGTGACTTTGTGGAGTCACTCTTGCAGACTCCCAATTCACCTGGCTAAATATAACTCTGCTTCCTTCATGATTTCACTATACCCCACAGGAATAGTAGTCACAGCACCTCTAACACTTCATTATACTTTTTGTTTACTTATTTGTCGCTTCTTTCTAGTCTACAAATCCCTAATGGGTAGGCACTTTATTTCTCTGTTTAATTAATTTTGCATCACTAATGTTCCTGAGGACCACATGAGTATTCAATGTTGAATAAATGACTGGAGAAATTAGGTGAGACCTGTTATGGCTTGTATCTAAAATTTCCCCCAAAGCCTCATGACTTTGACTTCATAGGTGGGACTGCATTGTGGATGTGTGATACTGGGTTAATCCACTGGTGGTTTTATGGCTGGCAGTGGTGTTGCAAAGTGAAGACTGGTGGGAGGAGGTGGGTCCCTGGGGGTGTGATCTGGAGTGTATATACTTCCTGCTCCCTTGATCTGGTGCTTCCTGCCTGTCACACCACAAAATGTTTATCCACTGCCATGCCACTTTGCTGTGCTGCCTGCCTCAGAACCAGCTGGCGAAGGACTGAAACCTCTACAAACCATGAGCCAAAATAAATCCTTCCTCCTGTAACTTTTGGGTGCTGGGCACTTAATTTCAGCAATGAGAAAGTAACTAAGACAAGACCCAAGCATGAGTAAGTGATCCTTGTGATCAAGCTGATCAGTGTCTTGAGTAGTGTCTGCAATGTAGTAGGCACTCCATAAATATTTCATGCGTGCACCAAATCTGAATCACTAAGACCAGAAATATCTCAGAACCAGTTTAGGAGGCGTGAGACCCAGAAGGACACAAGTAATGGTTACACCCAGCAGAGTTGCTTCCGCGGTTGCCTTTTATCTGTCCCCAGCACATTCATTGTTTAGCTGCTGCTAGGCTATTGGGTTGATTTCCACCTCTCTAGCCTCCAGGGTGTCAGGCTTGCCTTTTCCTGACTCTGGTGCACATGTTGCTGGATGGAGCTTCCTGCGGTGCCGCTCTGATCCCGTGATCACGTTGCATGAACATAGCTCTTGTGTGTTGTCTGATTGAGAGGGAGGGTAGGTTTAGGCTGTGCCCAGAGCTGCCTGATCCTTTAGCTTAGTGCAATGCACCCATGATTTTTAAAAAATCAGAATAAAAAGAGCTTTTATATCAAAGAACATGACTTAGTATGTAATATGGATACAGTCATTTTTATACAAGTACATCTTTAAACAAAGTTGTAAACCAGAATTTTTAACATTATAATGGAGCTGGGGCCCAGAGAGGCTGTTCCTGGCTGGAAATCCCATGGCTGCTGGGCCTTTTGATCATAGCTGGATCTTTTGATCACTGACCATTGCTGTTACTGAGTCGTGCCTGCTCCTTTGCCTGAAAACCTTCTGACGTGACTTTGGAGTATGGCTTCTAAGTGTATCTTTTTTCTAAGCGATTGAACAGATGCCTCCTTAGTCACTCAAGAAGAGTCACCTTGTGATTGTGACACTTTCATTGCTTTACTCACACTAGGTAATAATTTTCTGTGTTACTAATAAACCTTATCTTAAAGGGAATATGCCTATTAGATAAACAAAACTGTTGACATGGCTAGAACTTGCTTTATGACTGTTGTGTTTTAAAATGAGAATGTATCCAGAGGCCGTGGTACTTAGTAGGCTCTCAGGTATTAATTTGTTGTCTTCCTTTGCTTTGGACAACATTTTTAGTTCTCTGCACATGTGCCTTTCCCTGTTACTTGTTTATTATTCTGTTAGATTAGACACAAATGAAGAATTATGCCCTACCAGTAAACTACACTAAAAACCTCATTTGCCTTCACGGCTCGTGAAGATTAAGAGATCTTCAAACTCTCTGCTGTTTTGCATATACAGACTTCATTTCACAGGGTCAATATTGTAGTCATAATTGTTATTCATTCAGTTTTTCAGTTATTCGTACGGAAGTATTGGCTGCCTTTTCTGTGGTGGTCTCTCTTCCGGGGTCGGGATGTTGAAATGAATAAAGAAGACAAAGGCTTGCTGTCAAGGAATTTGCTTTGCAGTGGAGACAACACTAAAATGACTTAGATGGCATTTCCTAGTTTGACATTTTTAATGGTTCTAGATAATGTGTGTAAAATAGAAGGCTTTTCAGATATTTATAGTTAATCAAAAATAAGAGAAAGCTGGGAATATAGATATCTTCAGTACTAAATGTGAACTGTATGCCTCGGTTATGGCTGCTCTATCCTCCGACGGGGTGGCTTATAAAGAACAGAAATTCGTTTTTCACAGTTCTGGAGCCTGGAGGTTCTGGGTGAGGGGGTTATGGTCAGATTCTGGTGAGGATGCTCTCCCAGTGCACACTGCCACTGGTGTGGGCTCTGTGTGGCCAAACGGAGGTGAGAAAGCTTTCCGGGATGCCTTTTGCAAGGCCCTAACCGTGCTCCTGAGTGCTCCAGTGCTCCCGACCTAATCACCTCCCCAAAGCCCCGCCCCCTCATAGCGTGACCCGGGGCGGTCAGGATTTCAACATACGAATTTGAGAGTGGGACATGAAAATCTAGTCCACACACTTCATATGCGTAAATGTTACATGTATACATCTATAGCTTATGAATCCTTTCTCTGGATTCAGTGCCAGGAGTTTTGAATTGAAGTTTTTATTAATAACCATATTCAGGAAGCGTTGGCTCCAGATTTCCGGTTTTCTTGGCATTAAACCAGAGAGAACACATATGTCTTGTAAAGTCATTTAGGCCCAGAATTCTAATTTTTAATGATTTTGTTCTCTTAGTCTTTTATAGTTATGTTGCCCACACCTGGTGTGAAGTATTTTTTAGCAGAATGACTTTACTGAGTCCTTCCAAAGCACTTAATGTAAGTCTTAAAAAATTGCCCCTATGTTTTATTTTGCCCTAATGTATATTAACTTGTCTAATATTTAGACAGCAAAGTTCATACACCCGAGCTATAGAGCTAGACTGTCTGGGCTCTTACCCGAGCTCTGCTTCTTGCTCACCCCATTGCTATATTTTCCTGATTAAAATAAAGCTAATGATCGCACATATCTCATGGGATTGCTGTGAGAAGTCCATCAGTTACTACAAGAACCAGGTCTGATGCACAGCAAATACTAGCTGTTGTTACGACTGTAAATATTTAGTATTATGTAATTGGTACAACAGGTTAGAGAGCAGACATTTGTTAGCTAAAAACTGATCCTACTACAGAATGAGCTTCCTGAGACAGCAACCTAGGTCAGTCAGGGCATTTTGCAGTGGAAATAGTGTCGCCCATACTGGCAAGCAGGGAAGCTCCGATCAGTTAAAGAGGTTGTGCTTTGTGTGATGGATCCTCCACTTGCACACACTATAACTTGAAATGTGCACCAAGTCGCCTGGAAGTAGATTTTTCATCTTTTTTTTTCAGTGAAACCAATTAACATGCTGCTTTGCCAAAATCTTTCTTTGTCATTCTTGGGGGTGGGAGAGAAGAGATTGAATCTATGTAGCGTATTATCCCTTGTTTATATCCTGTAAGTATGCTACGAGATTCAGAGATTTGGCCACCGCACTTTCTTGTGAATTTATACATTTGTGTGCCTAACAAAATGATATTTACTTGCTGATGATCTAAACTAGTGGATGTAAATGGACCTAAATTAACAAACGCAGCAGGCAGGGTTTCTGCCAAGGGGTGTGCCTCCCTTCCCGATTCACATTTCGGTTGCATCCTGGACTCTTGGGGAACAGAAGCGTAGGTTTTTGTGCCACATATGTCTTTGTTTTTATCCCGCTGTGTGTGAGAGAGGGCATGGTGACAGGCAGCATATAAATAGCTAGTTCCCACTTTTATTTTTAGTGGTAATGACTTTTTTTTGAAATGGGATTTCTTATTTAATAAGTTATGGGATGTAATTACCACCTAGGAGAAGACAGACTGTATCACACCCCTTGGGAACTCTCAGTGAAGTTATTGTCCACTTATCATGGAATAAAGTGAGCCTGGTGATGAAACAGATAACCTTTATCCTGCCTGGATGCCCACCCCCTCATCTTTTCTATCCCTCCCTCCCTCTCTTCCTCCCTCCTGTCCTTCCTTTCTGTCTAATAAACTGGAATGACACAGATTAACAGTGTTTCTGGACTGAGTGAGATGCACTCAATTTATGCTGCTTGGTGCAAGAGGGAAAATCCTGCCACGTTAGTTCTCCCACTATACAAGAAGGCTGTCCCTGTCCTTGTGAGTAGTTACCCACAGCCTTTAAATTCTCCACCTGGGGCCACCCACTTGAGACCCCTTCTGTTCCTCTTAGACTGAAGCTTTCTCTCAAATACTTCCTACACTGAAAAACTAAAAATAAATTTTCTACCTAGTTGCTCCAAAGATGTCATTAAATGACCCCCCCACCCCTGCTCTGCCTGGTACATGTTCCAGGAAGGCTGCCTTATGATGCCTTTATGGGGGTTAAGTGCTGTTGCTGAATTAAATCTGCATGTAGAAGAATTCCAGAGTCAGAGGCATCTTCAATTTTTTATGAATCAAGCTTTTAGGCACTAGAAAAGATGAACCCTGTAGTCACCCACACTCTGAGCAGTTCGGATCCTTAGAGAATGGTTGGAGAAACAGCGAAGGAAGGGCCCTTGCTGAATGTGGAGAAGCACTGGGGGAAAGCTTTTTGGAATGTGGCTGACCTTCAGCCGCTTTCTCTCTCCTCATGCTCACTGTTCTTTCCAGCTCAGTGTCCTCAGGAGAGACACCCCAAATAGAACGCAGGCAGAGCCACGGCATGTGTGCTGTTCAGGGAGCTGTGCTGACCGGCCCAGTGGACTTGCTGAGAAATGATAACGGCAGAAGGGGGCTGCGCTGTTCTCTTCCCCATCGGCCTCGGCCGCAGTACAGTGTGGTGCTGTATCTCGTTTCCTTGCTAACTGTCCGACGGAGTTCCCATGTAATCTCAAGTGACTGCAATTGGATCACTCATAGAGAGGGGGGATTTTTAGGGAGTTTGCCTCTTTTCTGAGAATCTGAAGATTACATCTCCCTTTTCCTTACTAGTTTCAGTTCTGTCCTTGCCTCTAGCTCCAATTCTGAATGACTTCTGACTCTAGGTTCTGTTAGGTCCCATGGGTTTTTCTCTTCCCTGAGCCCATAACAACTTAATCTGTACCATATAATCCATGTGTTCGGCACTTACCTGCCTTATCTTCCTAAAAGCTGCGTATCTTGTATTTCCAATGGCACAGAAGCTCCTGGAGCCTGTGGATGCTAAGTAACTATTCAAAGCAGAACAGTAGTAAATGAGGGAAGGTGTTATCAGTGACATTGCTTGTCTAATTCTTTCACATCCGGAGACACATGATACATACACTGTGTATGTATGTATGTATATGTATGTATAGGTGAGAGAGACCTAGTCATCTATCCAGATGACTGTCTTGTTTATGTGTGTATGTGGGCCGTGAAAGCTGCAGGGAAATAGTTCATCTGTTGTTTTGGACAGCTAAATAGGAGGTGGCAGCATATGTAAAAGTGGTGGCGTTTGAGCAGTGGCTGGAGTCCTGAATGTCAGGCTTTATTTGGTAGACGTTGGGGGTAGACATGGGGAAGCCATGAACGTTTGCAAATGAAAGAGATTTGTGATGCAAACCTGATTTGGGGCAGGTCTAGAGGTCACTGAGGTGCTGAGTGACGCTGGTCAGGCTGAGTTGTGGGGTCTGAGAGTGAGCAGAACGGCTGAGGGAAAGATGTCAGGGAAGATGGGCAGCAAAAACCACAGGGTTGGAGACAGACAAGCTGGTTTGGCCACTGACAGTGTCACTATGTGCAAACTACTTAACCCTTCCGGATCTCCTCTAGGTCCATGTCTGAAAATGAGGACCCCAACCTTAAACTTCATAGGATTAGATTGGTTGTAGCTTGTCAACTACTCATAGAGAGAGAATAAGAATCAGTGGGACTTGAGTCTGGTGCATGGGAAAGAGCCTGAAGATAATGAAAAGTTAAAGTGACTGATGAATAAGAGTCAGTGTATTTGTCCTTAAAGCCAAAACCAAGTACCCACTGTCATTAGCACTGTGGCTGTTGAACCCATATCTCCTGCCAGCTTTCTTGAGGGTTAGAACCAAGAGAATTCATCACAGGAGTACGAGGACTGTTGGGTGTCTTCTAAGTGTTTGTAACCCCACATACTGTACACAGTGGCATTCAGTGAGCGGTGGCTTCTTTTTTGTCCTTTGCTTCCCTTAGTTTCTTCTCAAGCTCGGGGCCCTGTATAAACTTGTCTGTACCTCAGAGCTCGCCCGGATCCCTGTGGTGGTTTGGCTGTCTTTCACTTCGTGATGTCATGGCCTTGTGCTTGAACTACTGCAGTGGCCTCAGCATCATATTCTGCCTTAAGCCTTTGCCTAGGTAATGGAGCAAATTTTTAAAGGCAGGCATCTTATTTTAGCAGGAAATGCTCCACCTTCCCTACTGAATAAAACCCGTCCTCCTAAGTCAGCTAAGACCCTTCATGAGCACTACATTTCAGTCTAACTTGCCCTATTTTTTTCTACCAGGAATTGAAGTGGACTCCTCTTCCAGCATTTTTGTATTTTCTTCTTACCTTTGCATACTAGCTCAAATGTTACCTTTTCCATGCAGCCCTTTGTGATTCCTCCATCATGAAGGAGTAAATTTTGTAGTACTCCTGTGCGAGGCAGAGGGTACGCCTGCCTCACTAGTCTTTGTCCCCAGGGATGAGGGGCCTGTCAGTTCTCTCCTACCCCATCTAGTATATGATTTGGTATATTGTAGGCGTCCAATGCATGTGTGGATGGAACACTGCTGGGGAGATCTGGGTACAGCCTTGATTGATGGCACATATTGGTTCACTGCTCTCTTCCTGTCCCCAAGGATGGCCTTGTGTTCCTTCTCAAATGTGATGCCACTCCAGTTTGATCTGATTTAGGAACTGAAGATTGGACTCCAAGGTGATAATTATCTTTCTTTTGGCAGTGCTTCTCTGGCCTGAATGATGATGTGATGAGGTGTGATTGGCACACAATAGTAAGAGAAGATGCCTCTTGGCAAAATCACACTTCATTTCCCCCCTTCTTTCTTACTCTCTGGCTCACTCTTTTCTTTTGGAGTTACTGGAGGATGGTTTATAATTTGATTACCAATAGACATAGCACTTTTTCAGGTCTGTGACCTACTTGATTCTCCAGGTTCTCCTCAGAGCTTTACATGGAGTAGGATTTTTGGAAAGACAGAAACAGTCCTCAGATTCACTACATTAGAACCAAGAAAATTCACCGTATCCGTATGAAAATGTTGGATGTTGTGGTAAAGTAGCTAATGGTGAACTTGTAACACCCAGGTAAACTGAATCAGTGCAGTTCTGGGTGTGGAAGGCCCACCTGAGGATTGTTGCCAAGAGCATAAAAGCAGAACCGGAGGGGAAGATGGTGCGCTGTTGATCCTCCTGGAGAAGCTTGTCATGCTGGTTTTCTTGATAAGAGCTCAGATGTTCTGACTGTCAGAGAGTCAGGTCCTTGATGTTGCTAAGGATCACCGTGGTTCTCTTCCAGGGGAGCTCTGGTCCTTACCTTGAGTGTAGCTTCCTGACTCTAGTACAGATCTCTTAGCCTGCTGACACAGATCCTTCATCCATCTGACATAGACTTTCTAGCTTGTACCACTGACCTTTGGGCCTTCCCAGTACAGATCCTTAATACAGACTTGCATGAGACATTGTCATGGGCTCTTGACCTCCTGTTTGTCTCACGGAGGACATTGCCATGAGCTCTAGGTTTTTAGCTAGGCTCACGTAGGACATTGCTGTGGGATGCAGGCCCTCATTTGTATTCATTGGGTCTCTAGTATATGGACAGATCTCCTGCACTCTTTTGCATTCGACTCGGGGTGAATTTTATAAAATAATAATCTAAATTATATGTCCTGTATTAAATCTTTTCTTTTGCAAACCCTGACTGCAACAGATGTATTAGTCAGGTAAGACATGCATTCCTTAAGACTTCTCTTGATTTCGGAATATCAATTCCAGGAAGGGAACCTTGGTGTATGAAGATTTACAATTTGGTTAGGAATGTAGTTGAAATGATGAGATTCATATTCAGATTTTTTGGTAACATTTTACTTCCCTTTGGATGTGGTGATTTGCAGAGAGATTGTAATTGACAGGGTTGTTTCTCACACTACACAACAAGGAACATTATGAAGTTGCTTTCCTCCTAAATGTAAATTAAATATAAACTCTCTGCAGCAATTGGATTTGAAGTGCATCCTTTCTTGTTGTTGTGTGTTTGAATACCTCTTCATCAGCACCTGGGAGGATGTCTTTGGAGCTTTCCAGGTTTTTGACTTCAGGTGCTAAACTGAATTGTTGTTATCAGTGAAAGAAATCCCTTTACCCAGCAGCCCTGGGGTAGCATTTGGTCCTCGTTGGCTAAGGGGCTACTTTCCTATTTAATCTTAGTATTCTGGCTTTAGAACAGCTAGGGAACTAAGTAACTGGAGGCCCTGCCTGTGTGATTTAGCCATGTGTCCAGTTTCTTTTGCATCCCCGTTGCCCTTTGGAATGGCTTCGGCACTTGGTTGTATCCAAAGGCTGGCACTGAGGGCTGTGCATGTGTGGTGGTGCTCTCGACCCAACTTCCTGATGGCAGTAAAACTTCGCTTCAAAGTCAAGTAAACCTTTTTATAGGTGCCTTTGAGATTTTTCTGGTGGACTAAATTACCAAATATAAATGCTTAACCTAGGATGGCTTGCTCCGATAAACCTTGCCACCTATTACTATTCTGTGGTTCCCTGAAGCTCACAGTAACATCCAACACTGGTATTTCAGTCTACCTTGTAACTGGGCTGGAAGTTGTTGCTGCTGACCCAGTCCACCTGGAGGATGAGCCCTACAGTATGTCAACAGCTCTGTTATGGGTTGTGTCCCCCTAAACTCAAATAGTGAAGTCCTACCTCTAGTCATGCAGAATGTGGCCTTATTAGGAAATAGGGTTGTTGTAATTAGTTTAGATGAGTCCTTACCGGAGTACGGTGGCCCCTAATCCAATGAGATTAGTGGCCTTATAATAAGGGGAAATGTGCAAACAGGCATATTCTCAGGGAGAATGTCATGTGAACATGAAGACAGAGATCTCAGTGATGCAGCAGAAGCCAAAGAAAGCCGAACTTTGCCAGTGTACCACCCTGCAGAGGCCTGGTGCCAGTTCTCTCCAGCACCTCCGGAAGAAGGCCTCCCTGCCAACACCTTGCTCTCAGGCTTCTAGCCTGTGATACACTACATACCTGGTGCCGCCTGCTTTTCACTTGATCACAGCATTCCCCCAGCCAACTAACACAAATTTGGCCTGAGATTGAGGGATTCCCAAAAAAAAGGAAGTCACTCTGGGACTAGCTTTCCCCCAGATGCTTCCATATGGAGACTGTCAGGGGCATTTATGTGTCTTAGCTAGAAAACTTCTCTCAGTTGAACCCCGAGTTTGAATACTGGAGGGCCTTAGAGCCTTGCTTACTTGTTATTATAGAGTCTTTGATGAGCTTGTTTCAAAAAGTTGAAAGCTATGTACCAGAGTCTTCCCTGAGGAGAACATTTCTAATAAAATCTTAAAATTTTTTGGGCTTTATTTATATTTAACAAAGGTTTAGGAAAGTAATGGTTTCTTTTTGTGATCACTTTTATTAATGGAGTATTTTAATTTCGTGTTGTAAGAAATATAGACGATGGCAACAGCTGACATTGCTTGAGCATTGACTGTATGCTGGACATAATTTTAAGCCCTTTGAATGAATTTACTCATTTGATTCTCACAACTCTGTAAGAGGAAATATAGGAATAGAGAGTTTGAATAACTTGGCTAAAGGTTTTACTAGATGACCCAGATTGTAACCATCATGTGGAGATCCATTGGATAGGAGGTGATCACCTCTTTGTACTTTTGTTTCTAGGGAGGTAGAAATGTAATGGATACATTTTAAAAAGATGTCTATATGTGATGTGGTTGTAAGAATGAAAATGTTGCAGGAGGATGCACAGTTTTGGCTCCTGTTGCTCAAATTCTAGTTAAAGAATGTCCAAGTGTACAGGAAGTGTCTTGGCCAGAAAGTGTCGGTGGGAAGTTGGCAGGTCACGGGGCATAGTGGAGGTCCACAGAGCAGGGCATCGGAGCCCGACACCTACCAGCTCTGTAATTCTGATGAGTCGTTGCCTTTGGGGAACTTCTGCTTCCTGAGCTATGAAGAGGACTAGTACCTTGTGTTTACATGCCAGGTTCAGTGGTTGGAGACTTGAAGATATTGTCACATTGTAGATAATTTTATCAAATGTGTGCTTTCGAATCTAATGAAAGTTGCCACCCAGACTCTTGCTTCCTAAGCAAGAGAGGTGAGACTTCATCCTATAATTTTCTTCTTTTTTGTACTGGGACTCCAACTCAGGACCTTGTGCTTGCCAGAGAGTGCCACTAGGCTACATCCCTGGTCCTGATCCTATAATTTTGACTGTTTTTAAGGAGTAATTTCAGGAGGTCTTCAGAGATGAAATGGTTAACAAGTTCATTGTTCCGGGTAATTAATCTTCCAAATAAACTTTTAAGTTATGTATGACCAGAAAACTAGTTTGTGGGGAGAGTTTTTCCACCTGAGATTTTCACACGGATGATAGGGGAAGAGTTGTGCAGGATACCATGAACATTCCTCAGTGGTCTGTATATTCAGTCCACAGGCTCTGCCTAAGGAGAGCTCTGCAAGTTATGCTTCTGTGTATGCAACACTGTGTGTACAGTCTCTGTTTGAGGCCGATGGCCTTCTCCGGCCCAGCCCTCTCTTGGCAACATAACGTATTTATTTGGCCCAGCCCTCTCTCGGCAACATAACGTATTTATATTTTTCATTTTAAGGGTTTGCATTGTGTTTTGCTTCTGTTCCTGGCAACCATTAAGAAGTGTTATTTGGATATCAAAGTCACCAGAACGTTACTGCTCTCCAGGAGAAGGACAAGGAAAGTTTAGTGATATGCTTGCTTTAACCTCTATTTCTGCCAGGCGGGAAGGTACATTTCCTGCGCAGAAATCCTGCAGCCTGTCTATTCAGCACCTTTTATGTGCCACATACTTTCTTGGCCTTGGGAATAGAGGAGAGAACAAAACAAACCCCAGCCTGTCTGGAGCTTGAAGGAAAGACAGTGCATTGGGAGGCCGTGAGGAGTGGTGTGGAGAAAAGGGATGCCATAAAGTAACAGAGCAGAAAGAAATAGCAGTTACATGTTAAATAATGTGATCATGGAAAGCTCACAGAGAAATGATAAAGTTAGGGAGGGTGGGGGAAGAGCGTACCCATGGATGTCTGGGAAGGGAGCCTTCCCCACAGAGGAAGAGAGAGGTCCTGGGAGGAGGCCTCTCACAGCAGCCCTGTGGTGGCCAAGGCCAGGGCTAGAGCAGAGAAAGTAGAGGGTGAGAAGACCATGTGTTCCCAGGAGGTGATGGTGCTTCTGAGGCCGGGTTGGTACAAGCCCCGCATGTGTTTAAATCTATGGTGCTCAGAATGCCATGGATGTGGTGAGAACCCTTTCCCAGGATTCTGTTGGCTCCAACTTCCTCTGTTGGCCCTCGAGTTCTTTCTTGAGTGTCGGTCAAGCAGCCTTCCATTTCTGGGACCATGGCCTTCTCCACAGGGTTTGAGCATTGGGCTCCATTAGTCCTGAACATTGGTGGTTTCTTTTCCCCCTTCAAATTCTAGGAGCCTCTTCTCAGGTTACTATACTGTCTTCTGTAAGTTTTATTACCATAAATGGTACCTGGAGGGTAATGATGGACTGTCAGTACTTAGTGAAAATTGACAGGTCAGCAAGCATTTGCCCTCTCCTTTGAATGCTTTGCATGTACCAGCTCTCTCAATAACAGTAACTGCCTGAGGTAGGGACTATTACTCCCCTTTCAAAGGTAAGGAAACCTGGGTGGGCTGGGCCTGTCATGTGGCTCAGTGGTAGAGCACTTTTCTGGCATGTGCCACCTCCTGGGTTCCATTCCCAACACTAAAAGACACTAAAAAGGGGGGTGGCACATGTCTGTGTGCTCAGTGCTCTGAGGGGCTGAGGTAGGAGAATCCATAGTGACTCAGTGAGACCCACTGAATCTCAAATTAAATGTAGCTGAGTGCAAAGGTTCTGAGATGATAGCCCAGTTCTGAAAAAAAAGAAAAGAAGAGAAGAAAAGAAAAGAAAAAAAAAAAAACCCCAAGCACAAAGATGTGAATAAACTCTAGAGTGGGATGAAGATTCAAATCCCGACGCTGCAGACGACTGCTGTGCTCATATAACTTCCCAGTGAAGCTCTGCAGCTCTCTTCCACAGGACTAAGTGAGATGGTTATTCTAATATATTTTTGTCTCAATTATCATTGCACAGAGATACATCTTAAAATAGGAAAATATATTTTAGTGCCATTTTTATAGGAAGAATTGTTGCAGAAGTCACCACAGTTTAGGAAACATGCAGAGAGTGTTCCAGCAGGTAGATTCTTTCCCGCTCCTTGCAGGTATGAGGGAATGTGGCTCCCTGGAACCCCGGAAGTGGTTCCTCTGTCCTAACTACCCCTCCTCTCAAGGCGGAGGCAGAGGCCCATCCCCCTTCTGCTTCAGCTGGCAATGAGTTAATGTTGCCAGCAACTCAGGCATCAGCTTGATGCGAGACTGATTTCTTTTTCCTTCTGTCAGAGATTGAGCGTATCTTATAACTAATTGTCTACCTTTTCTCTTTTGGTTCTACTGTTTTATGGAAAGTTGTGTTCTTTGGCAGCTGGGAGTGGTGGTACACATCTGTAATCCCAGCCCCCTTGAATGCTGAGGCAGGAGGATCACAGGACTGAATCCAGCCTAGGCAACTTGGTGACTTTGAGATACCCTGTCTCAAAATAAAAAATAAAAAATAGCTGGGCTTGTAGATCAGTGCAGAGACTCTGAGTTCAATCCCCATACTGCAAAAAGAAAAAACAAATGTTGCATTCTTTGGCTAGTATGATATAATTTGTGCACATATGTTTAGGCAGATGCTGGCATGTATCAGGAGAAGGGCTGGACAAACTAAAGGTGGATTGTTCCCCTTGTACAATGTGCTGACCTGGCTCTCAAACCTGTTTCCTTATCAAGTTCATAAAAACCCTGCTGCTCAAAGAATAGGAAGACCATCCCCAGCTCTGTGGGAGGGAGGACTAGGAGAGTCCCGGTGCAGCCACAGGCGGATGGCAGCGGTGCTGATCTATTTGGAAGAAAGCAGACTCAGTTCTGGAATGAATGTGAATGTTGACATTCAGCTCCTCTCACTAAAGTGGAGAATTTCGTATATATTCTGAAAGAGAGAAGCATGACACGTTGCTGAGGCTGTTTGCATGCAGACACTTTGGAGTAAGGTGTGAAAATTGGTTCTCTAGTATATATTTTCTAGTTAATTTAAAAAATATTAATTGGTTTTTTAAGAGGAAAGAGAATTGATTTTTTTTTTTTCTAAATAGCTACTTACAGCGATAGGAGCTTGTCTAAAAATAAAATATTAGAAAAGCAAAAGAAGGGGATGTTTAACTCACGGGTCAGCAATGCTAGTGGTACATAGTGGATTCCAGAGTCTTCTCCAGATGGGCCAATCTCTCTCCCAGCCTTAACTCTCCATCTCCCTGCCCTGGCTCTGTTCTCACTGACTGCAGTGTCTGACAGTCAGGAAGTCTAAGGCTTCAGGACAGCTCTTGAACCTGGAATATGCCTTAGCGTTATCTCATGAAGCCATTCGGGAAACTGTGGTGAGTCAAACCTGGACTGAACTAAACACTATGGACATCTTGTCCCAGTCTAAAGTTACATTGGTCTTGGGTCCAATTCCAGATTAATTTCTTGTTTCACGCATGAATGAATTTTATTCTATATATACTACTACATTTGGAGATAGTGAGCTTCTGGGCAAGGATTTTATTTTGTGCTTCTTTTACCAAAGGAACAATTTACAGTGCTACATATTATGTTCCATCAACCTGCTTAATTGGGCTTGACAGTTAGGATTTCATTCTTAAACAGTTTTGTAACCCTTCTAATTAAAATTCATTGTACGGTGCTATGTCCCTTAAATTGACGGCCACAACTCACGGGGTTGAGACGGCCTAATTAATTTTCAGCCCTTAATGACTTCTAATGCTCTTCACCTTTCTTTCTATTGCTGTAGAAGCCATTGAGAGCAGACAGCAACAATTCAATATGCCCTGAAAATCTATCTTCTCAAATTAACAGAATTCCTTTATTACTGTGTGATTGGATAAGTAAAATACTTTTGCTTTGTTAATTAAAGTGCATGATGAAAGCCTGGCATTGAGATTTAAGTACCAAATTTTACCAAGCACCTTGGTTTAATAATTTGTCTTTGATATACAGTGTAGAGTAAGTTTTATGTATTTTTGGTTGTCATTTTATTTTATATGACTTGATCTCTAGATCTGTTTGGTATCATATGAGATCTTTCATGATGTGTACAGGAAAAGAAATAATGCTAACTGTTAGTGCAAGCCCCAACTTACAATAAAAACTACTCATGCATTGAGCAGTAAATTGTTTATTCCCTGACAGATAGGTTACATATGTCCATTTTAATTTTCTCCACAACTTCAAAAGTAACTGATGTATAGGACCATTAAACAATTAGCCTTATCCTCAAGCTGGTGCAGAGCATGGCTAGATTGAAATCCAGGTGACAGCTGCCCCAAAGTCCTGTGTCCTCACAAATGCAGTGTTGTGCCTTTCCCATAGCTCCTTTTATTAAGGAGAGAACTGAGAAAAAAGAGTGGGATGTGGTTTAGGTGATAACAGCAAAACATGCAGAGCTTGGGTGAGTCCAGGGTTTTTTTTACTTTAGTGAATGTGTTCTTTTTCTTTTCTTTTTTTTAAACTCAAAGACCTTCTTAGTGTTAGATGCTTCAAATTTATTTTCTTAAGAAAGCATGGAGGGATTGTTCTGGAAAATTCCCAGAGCCCAGTGCTAGTCTCAGTTGTGGTACTGGGGATCTAATGCAGGGGTGCTTTATCCCTGAGCTATACCTCAGATCTTTTTACTTTTATTCTGAGACAGGATCTTGCCAAGTTGTGCAGGCTGGCCTGGTACTTGGGATCCTTTCTCAGCCTCCCAGGTACCCAGAATTACAGGCCTGCCCCACTCATCCCAGCTTAGACTCCCTTTATTTTATAGTGTGAGAAAATGAGTTTTTCCATCCTACACCATGTGTGTTTTGATAAACTAACAAGTTTACCAGTCATCCTTACATTGAAAGCTCTTTTCAGAATAGTTATCCCTTTGTACACACCATAGTATCCTCTTGAATGGACTTGTGGTGGAGGATTTGGGGGAAGCCTGTCACGGGAGAGTGAGGTCATTGCAGAAAATTGGGCTGGGACGTGATGGTCCCAATCCTCGTTCCTGACTAGGAGGTGCTGATATTGTTCGCCATTTGCTTGGTTCCTTTCAAGTGCTGTACCGGGTGGAAATTTCTTCTTTTGGATGCCCTGTGGGAATAACTAAAGCATCTATTTTCTTTAGTGATTGTCTTCCCATTTCAATACTGGGTACAGCCAGACTGGAGGGTTGTATCTTTGTGGTAGGTTGTTTGGGGGTGGAAGAAGTCCAGTAATTTAGGCTGTGGAGGAAGAGAGCAATCTCTGTGACTTCCCTTCTTTAGAAAACAGTCAGGCTCCACTTGGCTGAGCCGTAGAAACATTGTTATTTTAGATGCATATACACATACCCTCCCCCCACCAGTTATTTATCCAATTAGACTGTGATGTTTTCTATGATCAGAATTAGTGAGTCTAGGCTGTTAGATTACTGGGACAGGGTGAGAGGTGAGTAATCACAGCTGCATGTTGGATTACTTTGGTTGTGCACAGTATTTTTCATATTAACTGTACCAGTGGGAAATGTCTTCTGTCTTTTGCAATTCGTTATCAGATTAATCTTTTCCAAATGGCTGCATGCAGCATTGCACATGCAAAATCTAACCAGGAGGGTAAGGCCTCACTACTCATAGGGATGGCAAGCCGGAAATGAAGCCACCTGACAGGAATGTCACACGTGCCACTTCTGGTTTGAGAAGGGCTATCCCAGTCCATTGGAGGGACTGACATAAACAAACTCACTGTCTGCGTGTTTCTGTTTCTTTAGCTTTGGTGAGAATACACACTGAGATGGGGCAAATCCAGAAAAGGAAATAACATGAGCAAAATTTATAGTCAGAATTTTTTAAAGTTAATCTTGTGGTTAAGAATTTTAGTGAAGAGCTGCCATAATGCTGTGTAGCTCATCTGAAAACTACCTTTTCTCTTTCTTGTTAAATTGTGGAATGCACATAAACAAATTTTTAAATTGTGGAATGCATCCAGTACAAACTGGAGTACGGTGGCACATGCCTATAATCCCAGCATTCTGGGAGGCTAAGGAGGAACACAAGTTTGAGCCCAGCCTGGGCAAGGTAGTAATTTAGTGAGACCCTGTCTGAAAAAAAAAAAGAAAAAACTGGTGAGCTAGCTCAGTGCAGAAGTCCTGAGATCAATCTCCTTAACCTTTCAGTTTTCCTTTTTTTTTTAAGTCGTTCAGCCTAATTCCTCTTCCTGAGAGAGGTGAATACCCTTTAGGCAGGAGGCTGACAAGGGCGGTAAGAAGGCTCATACTGCCTCCAGCCAGGAGGGGTGAGACCTGAGTCCCGCGGAGAGCAGGCGGGA